>BOPN01002258.1:96562-111562 GCA_017312705.2 Penaeus japonicus | reverse complement strand
ATTGGGAGTGAATGATGGCGATGTTTTTTTGTTTTTTTCTTTTTCCCGCGCTTTTTTTCAAGGTTGAACGCACGGGTGATGAGAGCTCATGACGTCGAGAAAAAGGTCGGGAGAAAGGTTACTGTTTCCCAGGATATAAGACATTGCGAGTGACCTTTTTAGGACGTCGTTGGGAAGTTTGGGATTTTGTGACATTATAGGTCACGTTGCGGTTAGATTTGAAATATGATCATTTGTTCTTATTATTGATATTGGTTTGTAATTCATGGCAATTATTTTATTAGAGAAAAGGAGGGATTCAATTTAATTTTATCATCAAATAGGGTAACTTTCCTATTTTCATATTATACTAAGCGCTTGATCATTATGAATTATCATTGCTACGAGCAACACTAACGCCACACAAACTCTAAAGTCAAGCAAAAACAAAATAAACTTTTTTTTACGTACAGTTGACTCCAGAGCAAATTGCGTATCGACGTGAGCAATGGAAAGGAAAATACGAAAGTGTGACGAGAATTATTTACGATTTCCCACTTTCTGTCCGAATGCCCATTTTCTAAGAGCCTGATACGAAGAAAACGGAGTAGCCAATCGTAAATATCCAAATTTTCCCCTTTTTTTGGATCAAATTAATGTAGATTTGCTCTATTTCCGTCACTACATCACCGTAATTTACAAATTTGTGGTATATTTTTGAGAAATTTACAACGGTGTGGTTTATTTCGCCTGGTTACAATCAAGGCAACCAGGAGAAATCTCTTCCAAAGTTTCTCACTGTACCAGCTGCTCGATGTAATGTAACCGCTAACGTTGTTAATTACGAATTTGAAAATTGAATATTAGATAAATGTAGCTTTTTTTACGCACACATGTCTTCTCTTACTCGAAATACTGTAATCTCATGTTTATCTATCTATCAAGAAGACTGAATTCTGTAGTATCATGTGGTCTGTGTTGATCTTAACTGTCATGTATATTGACACATATTTCGTTGAAACTGTAACGATATATATACGTGTGTGTATGTATATATATATATATATATATATATATATATATATATGTATATATATATATATGTATATGTATACATATATACATATACATATATAAATTATATATATATATATATGTATATATATATGTATATGTATATGTATACATATATACATATACATATATAACTTATATATATGTATATATATATATATATATATGTGTGTGTGTGTGTGTGTGTGTGTGTGTGTGTGTGTGTGTGTGTGTGTGTGTGTGTGTGTGTGTGTGTGTGTGTGTGTGGGTTTGTGTGTGTGTAAATGTGTGTGTGTGTACACACACACACACTACTACACACACTACACTACTACTACACACACACACACACACATATATATATATATATATATATATATATATATATATATATATATGTGTGTGTGTGTGTGTGTGTGTGTGTGTGTGTGTGTAGATATATATATATATATATATATATGTGTGTGTGTGTGTGTGTGTGTGTGTGTGTGTGTGTAGATAGATAGATAGATTGATTTATTTGTGTGTTTGTGTGTGTGTGTGTGTGTGTGTGTGTGTGTGTGTGTGTGTGTGTGTGTGTGTGTGTGTGTGTGTGTGTGTGTGTGTGTGTGTGTGTGTGTGTGTGTCCATGCTCGTGTATGCACACACTCGCACGTATCTAGTGTGAATAAGTTTGATCATGCATTTTAAACAAGCCTGTGGTTACATGAAACGTTACCAAAATATCACCTATTATCTGGAAATGTTCTTCACAGCATGACTCTCCAACCACCCCAATCTTTAAGCCGAGCTGAAAGTGTGGCTTTGCTTTTAGCTTCAGTTAAAAAAAGTAACACGATGAAATGAAAGTGAATTCAGAAATAAGAAGGAAATATAGACCCTAAAAAATGAAAAAGAAGAAAAAAAAATACATGAAGAAAAAAAGGCATTTTGTTTTCCTCTCTCTCCACAAACAGCTGATCACATCACCTGCCAATCAATATTTAGCCTCGACTTAATTGATACTTCCTCTTATCACATCCGGTAATTAATGATGTAATGACGTACATAATAAATACGTCCACTGATTAATACATTCCCCCCGACAAAATACATAATGGATAAATCATACAGAAAATAAAAGCGAAATAAAAATGTATCAAAGGCCTATGTTACAGCGTTACAGCGAACACCCGCGCCTGTTACAAGGTGTTATTCACGCCACGCCGTCATGTCAGTGCTATTACAAAACTAGCAAACCTCGAGTCGTTATACCCACACAAGAGGAGTTGCGTCACTTACTCCTTAACAAAAATATAGGTAGACGTTGATAAATTTAGGTCCGTCATTATCTTTTTTTTTCCTTTTATAAAAATATATATGATTTGTTTCCTTCTAGCGGGTGAGAATTCTGGGGAAAATGTGTGAGTGTGGAGACATTTAACTAGCACCGGCTTGTTTGTTCTTGAATAATCAATGCTTCCTTCCCTGGTGCCGTGGGGAAAATAGGCGTGGTTGATTAAAGTCAAACTAGAATTTCAGTTACATGACTTACGGTGACTAAAGGTATGGTCTAAGTAAGAAAAATGGCAGTTCTGTATTTGTTAGTTTTGTGAGGATTTGCTTTAATGTTGTTTTATTATTGATTCGTGTGTTTTTTTCTTCTTTTTTTCTACAAGCAAGTTCAAATTTCAAAGGGAGAATATATTAGCACGCTTCGTGTCCCATAAACTCCATTACGGGTCAGTGGTAACTATTAGAATGTCCAAGAAAGTGTTTGTCATTTCTTACCTTTCTCCTTGTTCTTCTTTCCCCTTAAGAGGCTGATCCAAGGTCTGTGCGAATGACGAAGCTTCTTCTTGTTTCCCTTCTTCTTTGGCTTCCACCTTTTCATTATACACTGGTTCTCTTCTCTCGTTATACACATTCTCTTTTCTCCCGTGCTGTGGGTTTCTCTCCGCGCCCCTCCCGTACCCTCCGCCACTCTCGGTTTCTATTTCGCTGTAGGTGTTCTCCGAATCGCATTGTTCCTCCGCCCGGCCGTCCAGACTCCCGCCGATCTCCTCGTAGGCCCTGCCGCGGTCGACGTCCTCTTCTCCCGAGCTCCTTCTGCCCTCGCCCCGGTGACCCCGCGCGCTGCCGTTGCTGTCGCTGCTCGTCGAGAGAACGGAGTCGGTCAGGTCATCCGAGCTGAGGTTGGGCTCGGGGTTGGTCGGCAGCGCCTTCGCCGGGAGGGGCGGACTAGACTGGGGTCCCTTCACGAGGCCGAAGTCGCTGGCGGTGAGAGTGCCTCTCCTCATGAGGGAATCGTACTCGAAGCCGAGGTCGCGGGAGCTCGCGTAGTCGCTCCTATCGGGTCTGACGCGGTTCCTCTTCGGGAGCGGAGGTCTCACGGGCTCGTAGTTGCTGTCGTTATCGTCGTCGTCGTCGTCGTTGTTCTCGAGGCCGGAAGGGAAGGGCGAGTCGTCGTGGCTGTTGGCGTAGATGATCTCCTGGAGGGTCGCCAGAGCCTCGTTCTCTTCGATACTCGTGATCGAAGCTTCGTAAATGTCGTGGCCCAGACTCCTCTTCTGAAGCTTGTAGGAGATTTGGGGTTTGATGCCCAACTCCGGCGGCGGCGCGTCCGTCGGGAAGGCCGTGATGGATCTCATCGACTTCCTGTTCTTGGCTTTGAAGGATCTCGACGAGCCCCTCTGAATGGTCCGGCGCAGGATCGTGTCTTTCGACAGCGAGTCCACACTGAACACGTCGCTGTCTCTCGAGGGCAACGCCGTGAGGGACTTCCGAAGCGTCCCTCCGCGCGCGAGGCCTTTGTGGGACTCCGTCTCATAATAGCTCGAGTAATACCCCGGCTTAACGGAGGTGAAGATCTCCCTGTGAATACAAACGCCATTACAGTTCTTATTTTTGTAGTTGCACAAGTAGCACTCGCCGTGGCGGAACGAGTGCGCCCTCTGTAGGTTCCTCAGGGCATCTGCGACGAGGAATCCCGTCTTCTTGGAAGACAAGGGAGAATCGAATCCCCTGCCGCTCTTTTTCTTGGTGGCGAAGAGGGAGGAGTACCGGCTGACGTGGAGGAAGCTGCTGCGCTTCTTCCGCCGAAGGGTGACATCGCCGAAGCCTCCAACTGCTGCCAAGTCCACAACATT
Source organism: Penaeus japonicus (assembly GCA_017312705.2). Classification (NCBI taxonomy): domain Eukaryota; kingdom Metazoa; phylum Arthropoda; class Malacostraca; order Decapoda; family Penaeidae; genus Penaeus; species Penaeus japonicus. The sequence goes on along the minus strand of BOPN01002258.1, from coordinate 107,402 downwards.
GACGCAGGTGTTGCTCGAGACGCTCAGGAGGCAGCCCATGAGGCGAGGCGGGAGAAGGAACAGCAGATATCAGATAATAATACGCTAATCATAGCAGGAAGCGCTTGATTGCTGAGAATTCGCTAATCTAGCAGTGAGCACTCGGCTTCAGGATGACGATGTATCACGCATGTTACACCCTTATCATTAAAGGATCGAATCTTCTTTTATATCCCACTCAGTTTTTAGGGATCCAATAATTCTACAACCAATAATCTATTAAGCATACGTAACGACAGAGACCCCTTTCATGTTTCCATCTGTCTCAGAAGTCTCCTCTCTCCATAGGGCAACTTCCCAACATCAAACGGTATTCAAGGCCTTCGAGTGTCCAATCCGTCAATCACGTGTTCCAGAATGGGTGATCAGGCAGAAGGAAGTGCCGTCTATGGTGGCTAACTTCCCGTTGTGTATGTGGTCGAATCTACATTTCAGTGGGCGGGGGAGGAGAGAGGGTGGGTGAGGAAGGGGGGGGGGTAATGGCTTCTTATTTTGTATGTGTCCTGTCAGTATCTCAAGACACGGAGTTCCTTGATCTGTAAGTGGGAAATCGTGTAATTGTTTCACTTCTTCAATAAGTGGTCGTCGTTTTTCGAATCAGGAGGAAATGAGTTACTCAGGTCTTTTCAGATTGTTTCGTTTCCTCGGTTCTCTCGGATCGCTCTCTGGCCTATTATCCAAATATTTCAATTAAAAATCTAAATCTTTCACCCTAGGAAAGAGAATATTATCCTATGATCAAGAGACTATTGGATTTTTCAGTGGTGAGAAAAACGCACTGAAATGAACACTCTTTTTCAGCGAATATCGGTCAGGGTCCCGAGTGGTTGAACAGTTGGGGGTTCGACAGATGCGAGACAAACGTGCACGCTCCTCCCTTTTTTCTGTTTTGCTGACGTCGTTTGCGGTAAGGGTGAAGCTCCCCGTTTGCGTCAGGATCCCGAAGGATGGCAGGAGCGTCAAAATTGTCTTTGTTTGTTTGTTTGTTTGTCTTTCCTATTCCACCACTTCCTTTATAGCGTAGTTATTTTCCCAGCGGAAGCACCGACACAGGGATATGAGCTACAGGCAATGTCAGCCTTTATAGGGAGGAGTATTACTGAAGAATTTTCTCCGGTACCTCGAAGTCGCTTTTAGCCAACTGTTAAATTCGAGTATTTTCCAAATCCAAACAACAGCTGGCCACACAGTTGCAGGAAATGACTTAGCGATTGATCAGCACTGCTGCAAATCTAGAATGGTCACTTCCGATCCGATCATATGTCGTAATCAGTCACAATCAGTGATCATCGAACAAGCGAAGAAGGAACAATACGTACACGTATTTGCGCGCCCGATATTTTAGTTAACATTTCGTCGATCAGCCGGAGGCAATTAATTTTCCTCCTCAATGCACCATTACGCACAAAAACGACTAATGAAGATGCTTCCACTTATCTGTCACAAATTTATCCAATCAAATTCACCTGTTTATCAATCAAAAACCCTCTGCAGGTAAAGGGACACTAAAAATAAAACAGGTGACGCGAGAGGAGCACTTAAGGCGGAGAGCGACAGCAATACATGACTCCCTCGCACCACGGAGCGCTGACAACGACTAACAGTTGGAAGCAGAGTGTGGACTGCGGCATCCTCCCTCCCTCCCCCCCCCCCTCCCCCTCCACCTGCTCTCGCTCTCACCCCCTCCCCTCCCCCCCTACCGCGCCCCCGGGTCTTCAGCGAGTGTGTGTGTGTGTGTGTGTGTGTGTGTGTGCACTAATTAAGTTATGTTTGTAGACGTGTGTACCTACGTGTGCGTATATTTGTGTTTCCACACGGTATTGTGGATATGCGAAAGTGATACATTTCATTTGAATGATTGATTATGCATTTCATTGTGTTACACATATAAATGAAATGCGTGTTTGTGTTTATCTTATTCGTGATGACGCAAGAGCATTTATAGGCATTCCTCTCACTTATCATCATCACACATACACACACACACACAAACACAGTCACTTTTACCACTGAAATTACGTTTACATTTGCCATTAGAGCTTAAATGAGCGAATGTAGTAAAAGTGTTCCGGAATAACCCGCCATCAACGCTTATAAGAATGATCATTCGTAAACGCTTTTGTGATAACCGTATTAGGTTATTTTCACAGGGACTAGATCTCCCATTGGCAACACTGTAATCCAGTCACCACTACTGGGACTAGATCTCCCATTGGCAACACTGTAATCCAGTCACCACTACTGGGTCTAGATCTCCCATTGGCAACACTGTAATCCAGTCACCACTACTGGGACTAGATCTCCCATTGGCAACACTGTAATCCAGTCACCACTACTGGGACTAGATCTCCCATTGGCAACACTGTAATCCAGTCACCACTACTGGGACTAGATCTCCCATTGGCAACACTGTAATCCAGTCACCACTACTGGGTCTAGATCTCCCATTGGCAACACTGTAATCCAGTCACCACTACTGGGACTAGATCTCCCATTGGCAACACTGTAATCCAGTCACCACTACTGATCGCACCATTAACACTGCCTGTGGTGATGATGGTGCTAATATTAATAGTAATGGTAATGGTTATTTTGAAGCTAGGGGTCATGATGGTAAGAAGAGTAATGTTGATGATAATGGAAATGATAATGGATATAATAATGACAATGATGATGAAGGTAATAATGATAACAATAACAACAATAATAATGATAATGATAATAACAAAAATGAGAGAGAAAAACAATAAGAATAATAATAATAATGATAATTATAATAACTAATAATAATGATAATAATGGTAATGATAGTAACGATAATGATAGAAGTAATAACAATGATGATAGCAATGATGATGATGATAATAATAATGATAATAATAGTAAAAATAAAAGTAATGATAATAAAAATAATAATGAAAGTAATAACAATAATAACAATGATCATAATAAAATAATAATAATAATGATGATGAGCGATAATCCTAATACTAACAACAAAAACACTAACAAAATATTAATAACAAAGATAAAACTAATAACAATAGGAACCCCGGAATATTCAGTGACCTCCATAATTTCATCAATACACGGGTGACGCAACAGACAGAGGAAACATCAGTTCGCTCTATACAAAGCAATACATCTGCATTACCCCACTCCCCTCCCTTTCTCCCCCTCCCCCTTTTCCTACCTTCCTTTCTCCCTATCTCTCTATATCTCCTCCTCCCTATCCTATCTTTCTCGCCTTCTTCTCTATCCTTCCCATCCTTCCCCGCTCTCTATTTCCCCAAATTCACTTCCTCCCCCATTCGGTAATACAAAGCACCCTCTTGTTCCATCTACCTGACACTCTCCCCCCTCTCCTTACTTCCTTCCCCCCATCCTTCCCCATCTACCTATCACCCCACCTCCACCTCCTCTCCCCCATCCTCCCCATCACCCTATCACCCCACCCCCACCTCCACCTCCACCTCCTCTCCCCCATCCTCCCCCACCCCCACCCCCACCCCCACCCCCACCCCCTCTCCCTCATCCGGAAACACATACCTAAACACATCCTCGACAGCAATCTGACATCCGGGTATTTCAGACGCAAATTCTCCTCCCTGCGTTTTGATTTTCCCGCCAGCCGTAAAAGCCACAGGGATATCTATGGGGATATCTATGGCTCAATGGATGCTCTGGAGGACGACTCTTGTTATGATAATTGTGTACGGTGTTATTCAAGGTAAAAAAAGAAAGAAGAATAAATGAATAAGTTGAAGGACATAGTTATTATGATGATGATTTTAATGGTAGTGGTGGTGATGATCATGATGATGCTACTACTATTACTATCACTAGTAGTAGTACTACTACTATTACTATTAATGATAATTATAATAATAATAACAACAACAACAATAATCATAATAATAATCATCATCATCATCATAATCATAATCATAATAATAATAATAACAATAATGATAACAATGATAATAATAATAATAACAATGATAGTGATATTGTTTATAATAATTTTGCCTCTTGATTTACATGTAATCTTTCCATCAAATAAACATTTAAGAGAGAGACAAATAGAGAATGGAGGAAGGGTATACTGATAGACAGACAGACAGAGAAAGGAAAAGCGATATATACCTGTATATATATATATATATATATATATATATATATATATATATATATATAGATATAGATAGATATATATATATATATGTATAGATAGATAGATAGATAGATAGATAGATGATAGATAGATAGATAGATAGATAGATATAGATAGATAGATATAGATAGATAGAAAGATAGAAAGACAGATGGATAGATATAGATATAGATAGATAGAAAGACAGATAGATAGATATAGATATAGATAGATAGACAAATAGAGAGAGAGAGAGAGAGAGAAGAGTGGAAGAGGGGATGAAGAGATACACAGACATACACACAAAGAGAGAGAGAGACAGAGAAAGAGAAAGGAAATAGCTCCAGCAGCCAAAATGCTCAAGCCTCCCCCACGGGTCTTAAGAAATGCCACAAACACCACACATCTCTCCATGAACACCAAGCTCGCTCCAAGACTCTCTCAAAGGAGCCCCCCCCCCCAAAAAAAAAAAAAAAAAAAAAAGAAAAAAAAAAGAATAATAATCTTTCAGGTAGAAAAAAAGAAGAAAGTGACAAGGGAAAAAGTTAATAATTAATGAACTGTATTATCAACTATGGAAATTCAAGGAATGGAAAGTGTAGTAAGGTTATTGCAGACGTGGATTCTCAATCACGTTTGTTAATGGATCTTATCTTCTCGCTTGGGTGGATTTGGCTTTAGGAAGGAGGGGGTGAGGGGTGGGGGTGGAGGGGGAAGGTGGGGTTGAAAGGAAGGAAGGGGGTGGATGGAGGTTGGATGAGAGGGAGAGAGTGGGAGGTTGAAGGGAATTGGGGAGGAGATGAAAGGAAGGGGGGGTGAGGCTTAAAGAAGGAAAGAAGGAGGTTGAAAGGAAGAGGGAGGGGGAGGGGGGGAAAGGGGAGGGGGAGGGGAGAGGGGAAGGGGGAAGAGGGAGAAGGGGGAAGAGGAAGTGGAGGCGGAGGTTGAAAGGAGAAGTTGAGGTAGGGGGGGAGTAAGTAATGAAAGAGGGAAAAGAAAGACATTTGAGGTACGTGGGTCGTTGCAACCGTGACGATTTTTTCTTCTTTTTGAGGTTCGAAACTGTAAGTGAAAACTCGATCTGCGAGAGACACGAAGGAGAAACAGAATGAGTGAGAGTTGGTCAAAACGAGAGAGAGAGAGAGAGAGAGAGAGAGAGAGAGAGAGAGAGAGAGAGAGAGAGAGAGAGAGAGAGAGAGAGAGAGAGAGAGAGAGAGAGAGAGAGAGAGAGAGAGAGAGAGAGAGAGAGAGAGAGAGAGAGAGAGAGAGAGAGAGAAAGAGAGACAGAAAGAGAGAGAGAGAGAGAGAGAGAGAGAGAGAGAGAGAGAGAGAGAGAGAGAGAGAGAGAGAGAGAGAGAGAGAGAGAGAGAGAGAGAGAGAAAGAGAGAGAGAGAGAGAGAGAGAGAGGGAGAAAGAGATATATATAGAGAGAGAGACAGAGAGAGAGAGAAAGAGAGAGAGGGAAACTAGAAAAAGAGGGACAACGACAATGAAAACAAGAAGTGATAGCAAATTCAGTGAACAAACAACAGAAACCGCCCCCCCACCTCCCCCACAGAAAAAAAAATCATAGCATAAATCTAAACAAGAACAAATTCACAAAACAATGACAAAAAAAACACACACACACACAACTTCCATAACAAACAAACAAACAAACAAACAAAACAAACACAACAAATCACCCCCTCCCCCTCCCCCTCTCCCTCCCCCTCCCGCGCCGCGATTCTCACTTTCTTCAGCGAACCTGTCAAGAGCAAAGGATCATTTCAAGACATCGGTTCCGTAACTCAGGTGGAGGGAACTGATGGCTGACTCGTGAGAAAGAGCTTGAGGTGTCAAATTAATTTCTTGACAGAGGCGAGTGAAACTGTCTCTCGTAAGTTATTTCCTGGAGGGTTCTACCGAGAGAGAGAGAGAGAGAGAGTGAGAGAGAGAGAGAGAGAGAGAGAGAGAGAGAAAGAGAGAGAGAGATAGAGAGTGAGACAGAGAGAATGAGAGTGAGAGTGAGAGTGAGAGAGAGTGAGAGCGAGAGAGAGAGAGTAAGACAGAGAGAATGAGAGTGAGAGTGAGAGAGAGTGTGTGTGTGTTTGTGAGAGAGAGAGAGAAAAAAAAAAGGAAATAGAGAGGAGAGGGGGTCATGTATCTGTTTTGAAAACGTTTAAAAATCTCACTAAAAATTATGAATCAAAAATAACGTTTAGACATGTTTATGTGTATCATGGTCGATATTTCCTTTTTTTGTCAAAAATCGTTTAGGAATTCTTTCTAATGGCTAACAAAAAATAGTGGAGAAGATTTGCATTACATAAACACGGAACTAAATTTTCTCGCCGATCAACTGTTTTTTTCACTTGATTAATATGATATACATTTCTCCTACTCTCTCTCTCCCTCTCCCTCTCCCTCTCCCTCCCCTCCCCTCTCCCTCCCCTCCCCTCTCCCTCTCCCCTCCCCTCCCCTCCCCTCCCCTCTCCTCCTCCCCTCCCCTCCCCTCTCCTCCTCCCCTCCCCATCCCCCTCCCCCTCCCTCCCCCCTCTTCCCCCTCTCCCCCTCCCCTGCCCCCTCCCCCCTCATGAAACACCGGAAGAGAATCCAAACCACCGCATCGACAGCACACAGAAAAGCGAATCCCTATTCAACGTGTTCAGCCTTAATAACATTACGGCAGAATCGCGTCTTGTGTTCTAAAAATAAACTTTTGGGAAAACGCCATTGTCGAAATCTCAGAAGCGTAACTGGAGTGGCGGTGTCGCAGCCTCGGGCACAGCTTTATTGTCGCTGTGGTGGGCTCTGGTAAAAGCTGGACTGTCGATGACTCGTTCCTGTGAAAGAGAGAGGGAAAGAAGGAGAGAGAGAGAGAGAGAGAGAGAGAGAGAGAGAGAGAGAGAGAGAGAGAGAGAGAGAGAGAGAGAGAGAGAGAGAGAGAGAGAGAGAGAGAGAGAGAGAGAGGAGAGGGAGAGGGAGAGGGAGAGAGAAAGGGAGGAAGAGAGAGGGAGGAAGAGAGAGAAAGAGAAAAGGGGAGGGAGAGAGGAAAGGCCGGAAGGAGGAAGGGAAGGAAGGAGGGAGGGAGGGAAGAAGAGAGACAGAAAGAGGGAGAGAGAGAGAGAGAGAGAGAAAGAGAGAGAGAGAGAGAGAGAGAGAGAGAGAGAGAGAGAGAGAGAGAGAGAGAGAGAGAGAAAGAGAGAGAGAGAGAGAAGAGAGAACGAGAGAGAGAAAAAGGAGAGAACAAGAGAGAGAGAAAAAAGAGAGAACGAGAGAGAGATAAAAAAAAGAGAACGAGAGAGAGAGATAAGGAATAGGCAAACAAAGAATACAATGATGAAAAAGCATAATTAGTCCGACAGCATACCCTTGTGTTTCCGTACATCAGTCTCGTCGCAGTCATACTGGAAGGCAGTGATAAGGAGACAACGGAGCATAAACGTTTCAATAAAATTTTCTCCAAGAATAATGTATCAGTCTTTTATAATGATACGGACAATAAAAGTACATAATGCCAAACAACTTTCGCATTTTTCCAGCTGACACACGGAAGAAAGTTACTTATAATATGAGTTTATATTTAAGTACGTAATTCTAAATTCCGTAATTCTCAAGACGAAATGGGAATCAGTTTTTTTTTCACCAAAAAATCGAAATTTTCCAGACGCAGTCGTGATTTCCTTCCTTATAGCTCGCCAAAAGACGGAAAACGCCCTTACTGAACAGAGGCGTAAGGATGATATTTGGAAAAAAAACAACGCTTAGACTAGTGGTAAGACTAATTTCTTAAAGGAGAAGAAGGGGAGGGGGGAGGGGGGTAAGATGGGAGTACTGGAAGGGGAGAGGGGAGAGGGGGGAGGGGAGAAAGTAAGGCTGGGGTCTGGAAGGGGAAGGGGGAGGGGCGGGTGTACTTGAAGGGGACAGGGGCAGGAGGGGTACTGGAAGGAGAGTGGGGAAGGGGTATGGGGTGTTATAAGGGAGGATGGTAGGGGGCGGGGGTACACGAGAGGGGGCGGGGAAGAATAGGTGTGGTGGAGGGGGAGGGGGGAGGGATCAGAAGGGTAGGGTAGCTAGAGGGAGGGAAGGGGGGGGGATGGGAAGAGTCTTGAATCGTGACTCCTCGACCGCATTAAACACTTGACTGAACTCCTCTTCCTTCAGTCCTCTCTACAGCCCTAAATGGGACCGATAAGTGTTGGAACTTTCCTTGTTACAATTGTGTCTTCGTTTCGTATTCATGTCGTGATGAGTAGTATCATTATCAAGTGTAATTTCATGATCATGTAATTCCTCTTTGGAAAAAAAAAAAAGGTTGGAGTAATTGTATGGCGAACAGAACGAAAAAAAAAAGTGAACAGCATACATTGACATAGATATCATACCTTTATTTCCACCCATAACTAAACTAGCAACACATACATAACTCCAAACTCTCCCTTAAACCTAAAAAAAAAAAAAAAAAAAAAAAATCAGCCAACATCTCACCGCTTCAGAAGCCCCTGATGCTACTTCCGGCTCAAGTCCTCCACAGAAGCAGTAACAGATTTCAAGGATTTACGCAGGAAATATTAACAATTAGTAGCGTGCTGAGAAGAAGCCGCATGCATAACGGATGTGGAATTCCTACCGTTCGCATATCTTCTCTGGATTCATGCATGCGCGTTCATGATGTGGATTTCTACCTTTGTAGCAAACAGGAAGTGCTACTTTTATTCATGAATTAAGAAGTACAATAGCAAGACTATGTACTGAAATGGTATTCAAATATGTTTAACTCGAGATAATATTTCATTATGTACAGTACCGATACGTGTATGCATGTGTTTGTGTGTTTGTTTGTTTTTCTCGTGTGTGTGTGTGTGTGTGTGTGTGTGTGTGTGTGTGTGTGTGTGTGTGTGTGTGTGTGTGTGTGTGTGTGTGTGTGTGTTTGATGCATCGTATACATCGTATTCAGTACATGCTCGTAAGAGAAACTGTCTGCAACAACCATAATCTACTGTTTATAATGTCCACATGGAAACTTTGCATCCAGCCAACATCCGCATGTCAAAAAGACCATCACACGTGGCATATATTCAGATCTGTGGGTCCTTGTTAAGATTTCTCTTTCTAAAAGAAAAGGCATTAAGAGACAAACCGAGTCTTCCTGATACTTGTGATTGCATAAGTATATATATATATATATATATATATATATATATATATATATATATATATATATATATATATATGTATGTATGTATGTATGCATGCATGTATATTGTGCATAAAACTAATAATAACGATAATGGTGACGATGAGGGGGATGATAATGATAATGATTATGATAAGAGAAATGAAAATGATAATAATGATAATAGTATAGATAATGATAATAATAATAATATCAATAATAACAATAATGATGATAATAAGATAAGAACAATAATCATAGTACCAATATTAATGATAGTTATAACAATGATAACAAGAATAATAATAATAACAAAATCATAACACCACCACCAACAACAACAATAACAGTCAACACAATAATAACAACAATAACAACAACGCTGATAACAACAACCTCTCGACCAATAAGCATCCACTTCCTTAGTCGGATTATAAGGAGCTCCCAAGACGTCCATCTTAAAGATATAATGAACCAGGAAATAGGTCCCTCGAACCTATTATTATTAAAGTTCCTGGGAGATTCGAGCATCATCTCGTCCCTTGCGTATGGGCTTCGTTGCATAACAATAGCGTTAATTATTTGATGGTTTGTTTGACTTCGTGATTCGGGTTTGTTGATTCTTGTTTGGTTTTGATTGTCCCGTTGAGCGAGAGGGAATGAAATTGTACGAAAAGAAGAAGAAGAAAAAGAAATGTTGATTCTGTATTATTGTTTCTTCCTAGAACCTTGAGGTATATTCTGATTTATATATATTTCATAGATAATAAAATTGAAGCCATCTAATTTTCACCCGACAAAATATTGAACAAAGAACATTCAACATCCTATAACGAATTTACTGAACACGTCTCTCATATAAAAAGTTTAAAACCATCCCACATAAAAAACAACAACATGTAACCTTACCCGTTAATGACCAATAATTCGAAGGAAAAAAAAGGTCCTTCCTACATCACTCTCATGACCATTAGCTGGAAGGTGAGGGTAATGACCTCCCGCTCATGAATCTTTTCGAGGTGAGAAGATGACTTTCTTTACATGGAGGGTGTTCCATTACAGCTGTTTTCATTTATTCTGATCATGGTAATTGTGTGTTGTTCTCTTGGCCTGCTGTCCCGTTTGACGCTCTCTTGTTTATGTATTATTTAACTCTCTCTCTCTCTCTCTCTCTCTCTCTCTCTCTCTCTCTCACTCTCTATCCCTCTCTCTCTCTCTCTCTATCATATATATATATATATATATATACATATATATATATATATATATATATATATATATATATATATATATATATAAATATATATATATATATATATATATATATATATATATATATATATATATATATATATATATATATATATATATATATATATATATGTATACACACACACACACACACACACACACACACACACACACACACACATATATATATATATATATATATATATATACATATATATACATACATACATATATATGCACAC
>BOPN01002258.1:86562-91562 GCA_017312705.2 Penaeus japonicus | reverse complement strand
GATATTCCTTCGATTATCAGTCATCTATTATTAACATCTCTTTCCTCCTTATAAGTCTGCTTGTCTCCTTGTTTCTTACTTTTCTCAATCTCTCTTTCTCTTTCTCTTTCTTTCTTTCTCTCTTTCTTTCTCTCTCTCTCTCTCTCTCTCTCTATCTATATATATATATATATATATATATATATATATATATATATATATATATATATATATATATCAGGGGCGGATCCAGGAATTTTCTGGCTCATTACTGGAGAAGGCCAAACTCCCGGTTTGCACGCCGTAGGTGCTGTTGCAGGGGGCTGTTCCAGAAATATGAAAATCTTGATGTTCCCAGATGCATTTTCCCGGCAATTGAGAGTATTATAAATTTGGAAAGGGTTAAAAGAGCCCACGCCAAGAATGGGAGGGGGGAGCCAAACCCCTCGGATCCCCCTGGATCCGCACCTACATATTTATTATTGATATATATATATATATATATATATATATATATATATATATATATGCATATATATATATATATATATATATATATATATATATATGTATATTATATATATATATATATATATATATATATATATATATATATATATATATATATATAATCATATTCTCTTTCTTTCCTTCCCAATTGTCTTGATCTTCCTTGCTCTTCCATCGCCAATAATATTTCCCGTCACGCAACGGGTTAATAATAACAGCAGTATTTGGCTAGGTTATGCTCTGAAACGGGAGGCCATATGTTTACTGTGCGTAGCTATTTTGCAAACAAGTTGTTTACGGTTTTCCCTTCACGACAAATTCTCGACATTAAAATTGATGTAGCAAATAAAGTATATATCATCATTTGTCATCGCGATTTTTTTCTTGGAGTTGTGTTAACATTCTATTAATACAGATTTTAGTGTGACCTATATAGCTTGGAAATGAGTTACTTCACAGCGTATCAAAAATTAATTAGTTATATAAATTACCTTTATCCATCTGATTAAGAAGCATTTTTCCTTTCTTTTCTTTCTATAAAAGCATTTAAATGAGCAAATAGTAGCATGCATAGTCTTAATCTAATTCTTTCTCCCTCTGAGGAAACACCAGAAAGTGTTAGTTCCGTTATTCGGCAACAGATGGCTTCTGATCAACGGTCCCGAGTCAGTGGCAATTATCATACCAAAGAGTCTTACAGCTTAGGAAAGTTCAAGGTTTTTGTTTTCTACTCATTTTTTTCTCTTTTGCCAAGAACTACAAGAAAAAAAAGCTTTAACGATTACATACAGTACAAGGTGTATAGTATCTATGTATATTTCGACATATATTATCGCGAGCTAGCCACGCAGAACGAGACAGGCGGAGACTAACGTTGAGTATAATACATTGCTTTTTTCCCGGTACCGGAAGTCAAGGCCATTCCGGTGACCGCGAACCGGAAGTGTCGAGGTCACGTGGACAAGGGCGAACCATCGTGATCATGACGTCACACAATTGATTGCATTATTTTCGATTATCTATTCACTTTCATTGACATGATTCTCCAATTTCTTTGTGCCTAAAAAGAGGACCAAACCTATACCTCCTTTGTGATGAAGTAATTAACATATTTGTTAATTACACATACAGTTGTACTTCCCTTATGGTGGAACCTTCACTGCACGCGGATGTTTTATAGATTACTTTATTACTTACGCCTTTTCAGTGTTCCTTTATTCATTTTATCAATAAACTGACAAAATTCCTACCGTACACATAAAAAGTTCAAGATATTTGTATAAATGAAAAAGTCAGAGAGCTAACCCTATAAACAACACGCCAAAGCAGATAAAGAGATCAACGCCCAAGCATTATGCGTGCAAGAGAAAATGTAAACAGCGTGCGTGACGTTGAGTGTGTACTAAATCCTCACGAACGTGTTGTGTGGGCATACTTCGGACACGCGCGTAGGCATCTCGGCATGAAACTTACTAAAGATGAGAAGAAGCAGTGTGAATCGGGTGCTGGTATCAATGGCCGAGGTCAGTGGTCATGCCAAGTCTGCTTCCTCTTTGGTTCCTCTGTTGAAGCTTTTGTACTAGTGTGTGTGTTTGTGTACTTGTTTGTTTGTGTGGTTGTGTCTTGTTTTCTCTCATACTTAGGTATATATTGGAAATTCCCACTAAAGTTATTACATAGTAAATTTCCCAGCTAAAACATAATAGCAGTTTGTTGATAAATAAATACTGTGTACTGACAGATTTTGACCAGAATAACATAGAAAACGTATACGTAGCTCTGAACAGAAAATGGGAAACTTATATAAGCAGACTTTGAACGGTGACTTAAATATCTAGCAGGTGACGCCTTCAGAAAACAACGTCCTTTCTGACGTTAATCATTTGTTTGTGTTGCTTGATGATCGAATTGAACTCCTCACCTAACACTTATGATAATTTTATGACCACAATTTGCGTAATTTTAGGAATAGCTTTGTTTATAAAAACATGCGAAAAAATAAAGATTTTATTAATACCGTATGTGATTGCTTTGTGTAGCGCTTATATTACCCATGAATAAAGGTCAATAAAAAATCACAAACAAATATCAGAAGAAGTGTAAATCACAAAATAAATAAACGAGAGACAAATATTCCTTTTTCACTTTTAAAACAAGAATTCAACAACACAAATGAAAACAATGGAATCCAGTCGAGTTGAAAACACAGAACACGCGCGCCGTTTTTTTCTTTTTCTCTTTTTTCTTCTCCTCAATATGATCATGAGTTTCAGCAAGCTATTAGCGCCAGCCTGGCTCTGAACTCACAGCCACAACAATGTTTTGGCCTAACGAGAAAATTTGAGCCATTGTTCGACTTACTGGCCTACTTCTCCTGTCTTTTTTTCTCTCTTCTCTTTCTTCTTCGTCTTCTTCCATTTCTACTGGTTCTTATCACTACTCTCCTTTGTTTGTGATTGGGAAACAAATTTATATTTACTCTCTTTCAATGAGAAAACGGGAAATACGTAGAGATTTTAATCATAAAAATATGCTCTAAATTGGTCACACAAAAAGAGGGACAGAAAGAGGTAGAGAGAGAGAGAGAGAGAGAGAGAGAGAGAGAGAGAGAGAGAGAGAGAGAGAGAGAGAGAGAGAGAGAGAGAGAGAGAGAGAGAGAGAGAGAGAGAGAGAGAGAGAGAGAGAGAGAGAGAGAGAGAGAGAGAGAGAGAGAGAGAGAGAGAGAGAGAGAGAGAGAGAGAGAGAGAGAGAGAGAGAAAATGAGCAAGAGAAACAAAGAGAAAAAAAATACAAGAGCGAAAGTTAGAGATTCTTTTAAAAAATCAAGAGATAGAAAGAGAAAAAGCTAGAAAACGGAAATGAGAGAGAGAAAGAGAGAGAGAAAAAAACGGAGCCAAGACCCAGCACGCCTGCAGAACCACCGCCCGCGAGTACCTCCACAGGCGCGCTTCCTTTTCCGCGATTCGTCAAGCGCTGATCGTAACTCTCCGGTGGATCCGTTCCTCACCGGATATCGTTCAGATTCATCCCGAACGAAAAGGATTCCGTTCTTTCTGCAGCTTCTTTATGAGGATTATATAGTGTATTTGATTATATATATATACACACACTATATATAATCCTTATATCAGGATTATATAGCGTGTTTATATATAATCCTCATATTCTTCTTCACATCTTGAAGTTTCTACGTCTTAGAGTTGGGAGGTTGCATTTCTTTGAGGTGGATTTTTTTTTTTTTTTTTTTTGGGGGGGGGGGCGGAGTGTGTACTGGGGGATGGGAGGGGGGTTATAGTGTGGAGGGGAAGCGGGGGTGGGGGTGGGGAGGGATGACTTGTATGTCTTTCTTGGTAACAGTAACCTGTACTTGTGTCTTTCCGTTCACTTGTTCCGTTTTTTTTTTATCTATCCAACTAATTTTATGTCTGTACACATAAGTCTCTCTCTCTCTCTCTCTCTCTCTCTCTCTCTCTGTCTATCTCTCCTTCCTTCTCTTTTTCTTTCTCTCTTTCTTTTTTATCTTTCTTATCTTTCTCTTCATTCTCTTTCTATCTATCTCTCCCTTTCTCTCTCTCTCTCTCTCTCTCTCTCTCTATATATATATATATATATATATATATATATATATATATATATACATACATACATATATATATATATATATATATATATATATATATATATATATATATATACATACATATATATATATATATATATATATATATATACATACATACATATATATATATATATATATATATATATATATATATATATATATATATATATATATATATATATATACACACATACACACACACACATACATACATATGCACATACGTGTGCATATCTGTGTGGCCGCTCTAACAAGCTTAAACAGCATTTCGAGATGCTCCCCGACACAGATCGTCCGCCTAGTTCCTCGACCGCCGTGACCCGTCCCCTCCCGCTCTTTACGATCGCCTCGCATGATGCCACAACTTTAACGAGCCCTCTGGCAATCACCCTCAGGCTCCACTCTTCGCTGAACTCCTTACCCTTGTAAAGCTCACCCTCGTGCACTCTTCACCCTTTCGTCCACGTCCTCCTCCCAGTCCTCACCCTATCGAAATATCTCCCTTTTCAGCTATACTTTCCATATAATCGCCCTTTACACCTTTAAAAACCCTCCTAAATTACCTTAAATCACCCTTAAATCCCGCTTACTCTCTACTCCCCCCTCCCCCTCCCCCCTTCCCCCCTCCATCCCCCACCCCCTTCCCGACCACAAATTTCACGGAGATTAAATTTGCGACGACACTACTTGCTGGAGCAGTTAAAGGACATGAAGCCTAGAGCGGGCGTCGTCACCTCTTCATGGTCGCTGGCGAGGAACTTTGGCTTTTAGGTTTCCTTTGTCAACCCCTTATTATTTTTTTTTTTTTTTTTTTATTACTTCATCTTCTTTTTCTTTTCTTTATTTTTTTTTTTTTAATTCTTCGTCTCTTTTCTTTTTTCTTTTTTTT
>BOPN01002258.1:71562-76562 GCA_017312705.2 Penaeus japonicus | reverse complement strand
AAGGGGGGGGGGGGGCAAAATGAAGCACAACGCATAACTAATTATTTAACGACCAATTCCCACGTGCTAGTTTTAGCATATTAATCACGTGTAGCCTGATTATACACATTCTTTATTAGCAGTTTGAATTTGGGGTTAACGCGAATCGGGTTAATTCATTTACGAGACATTTCAATTGGTGGTGATAAAATCAGGGCGTGTACTGTGTGGGTGTAACTTTTTTTTAGACTTATTACCGCGTTTAAAGAAATACTTCCTTCTAAAAAAAAAGGAACAAGATAGAAAAAAAGTACTGACAATCACCAGAAGTTATAAAATATTATGAAAAACTATTACAGTCACTTCCGTCCGTTGTGATATGAACGTTTCGTCGTTTCATTAAAAAAAAGAGAGAGAAAAAGGAAAAGAAGAAAAAAAGTTTCGTACTACATCCGCCATATTGTTTAATTGTTCCGGATTCACTGTAATTTCGTTCAGATATTTTCCATGCACTATCATCCACCTCTAGACCCTCGTCACCGGTTTTTCCATTGCCACATTTTATATAACATAAAGTACACTCATGTCACTGCCAACACTCGTGTGCAGAACAACTTCATTTTTCTTGCATCGCTTCCTCGGCAATACGTTTGAAGATTTTGGTTTAAGTTCCACGGCTTGAGTTCTGTTCTACGTGCTGCAAGACGCTCTAGTTGTTATTTATCTATTTCCGTCGTCAACTTATATACAAAATTGTCAATCACATATTTCATCTGTTCATTGCCACCACAGTTACAGTATCTTCTTGATGTCCAAGAAACAAACATCTTTTTGCGGTTCTAAGCACCATCGGCAATATGTCCAATGTCCAGCACAATACCAAATAATTTTACAGATAATTCACAATACAACATACAACTACACAGCACGCAGAACGACCCAAAAATAAACACCAAACAATAAAGATAGTTGAGCCCCACTTCGCCTCCTCCACAGAACGCCTCAGAGTCGACGGGTTGCTCAGAGCACACTGCCCACCTCGCGCAAGGTCGCTGCCAGCTGTCTAGGCTAACTGGACTGAGTCTGACGGAGAGTCCAGCGTTCCAGAACCCGGCTGTCTCGCGTGGGGGGACGGGGAGGGGGGGGGGTGTACGAGGAAGGAGGTAGTGGAGGAGGAATAGGAGGAGGAGGAGGAGGAGGAGGAACGAGCGAGGGAAGGACGGAGGATGGGGGTGACTGGTAGAGAGGGAGGGAGGAAGGGGGGATGGGGGTGGGGGGGGGGGGGGGGGGGGGTGGAAGAACCAGAAGGCAAACTTGAAATTACATTTATTGAGTGGGTCAGTTTGAACAGAAGGAAAAAAAACGTAATATCATCTGAAGCAATTTTTCCTTTTGAAGCAGTCATATTACAGGACTGACTAACATGGGTTTGTTCCCTTGGCTGTTTCTGCATTCAGCTCTTCCTTTCCTGACCGTGACTTGGCTGTAATTCAAATCATTTATGGCTCAATAAATCAGTCGACTTCACGTGATTTTCGCCCTAATGTCCTCCTATACCGCGGGTTCGGCATATTTTAGGGTCCTGCTGACGATGGCCTGAGCTAAAATCATAACACGTTACAGGTTTCAATATTTCGCTCCAATTACAGGCTAAGGCGATTTACGAATGACGTCATGCATAAACACATGACTTGTGCTCGTAATTACGATCCGTCTTTGTCACTGCTATTACCGTTGCATCCACTTCCTCTTCTCTTCTGTTTTCTTCCTGTTTACAACGGTCCGAATCAACGCATGACTTCAAATAACAACGGTCATTCATGTATTACCACCGCAAGCAGCTCTGTTATTCTTTAAGGACATGAATCTTATCATGAACGTGCCAGCCTGCAGAGTATCGACGCCATTTTGAAATACCTCTAAACTAATCACATGATCTTTATCTTATTTTTTTTTTTTTTTTTTTTTTTTTTTTTTTTTTTTTTTTTTTTTTTTTTTTTTAAGAGGAAAATAAGCCAAAGTCGCGCAAGCAGATGCACACACGCCAGAAGAATATCAGCATTCCTGACAGCAGATGATCTCCCTCGTGTCTTCATAACCACGAGTGCAGTTATTGCAGACTGCAGTGCACCTTTTGACTCGCGTGACGTCAAGGGGGAATAAGGGATCTTAAATACAGTCGCTACGTAACATACAGAAAGGGAGATCAAAAGACAGTTATGGAAGGTAGACTATCTTGTTTTTTTTTCTCTTTCTTTACCGTTTTGATTCTCCGTAATATGGCATGTCTGTGTACTGTGTGTGCGTCAGTTGGTCGGCCCGAGGGAGAGTAAGCGCGCTCTTCATGTCAAAAGATGATTAGTTTGTGGAAAAAAAGGGAGAACAAAAAATAGAAAAAAAAAGAAAAGCAAATCATACCCAAATTTTAAAGAATTACTAAGATGGAAATTTAATAATCCTGAAAGGATAACCGATTACATGACGTCCATTGCGGAAAATCCACACGCACTCGTACTGACAAATCGCTGTGAATCACTCGGCACACGATGCCTCATCTTACGCTAACGTATATATCATGTGGTGTAACCGAGCGTAAAAAAAATACTTTGCTTAGAATGTTCCTATAGTTTTATGCTAACCTTTAGAGAAATGGCAAAAAGAAAAAAAAAGAAAACACAAAAAACACAGGTTTATTCGAGGTATATTTGCCTTATACCTCTTTTCCATTCTGATGAAAAGGGAATATCTCAAATTTTAACCGAGTATGGTAACCAAGTAGTGACAAACAGCTGTGCCCGTTAGAAGTGCCCGCCAGGCTAACCCTAAAATTGTAGTTTTTCTGCTTTTTAACAGGCTTGCAAGAAACATTCACCCTGTTAGCAATATGCAAGAAGTTAACACGAATGTCATCTTTTGCGGGTTTGTGGACTTATAAAATTGCAAATGATACTTTGATTACTTTGCTGTATTTGTAGTAGAGATAGACTATATAGATATATAAAGATATAGATAGACTCATATAGTTATTTACCATATTTGTAGGTATGAAATATTTTATCTCGAAGAGTGTTTTATTCGTGACGGTTCCTTGTGTATCCAAAGGTCATGGACAACGGGACTTAAATTAATCGATTCCATTAAACTCAGACTGCTTGTATTATCCATTATCCTGCCTGGGTTATTTGCGTGCAAGGACATATATCCTCTGTTATGGTATAAGAACATGATTTAGTATCATTATCTCTGTAAAAAAATAATTTCATCAAATGCTAATTTTCGTGGGATGTATAAGATCAGGTTAATATAGAAATATGAAAAGAAGGATTTGTTGTTTTTTTTATCTCTCTCTTGGGCGTTTACATTCGCATGAATCTCTTATCTCTTTTGACAAACACACGCACTTGTGTGTATGTGTGTGTGTGTGTGCGAGCTACAAACTTCCACCCGATAATTTCGTTGCATCTGTGATTTTTTTTTTTATCTAGTAACATTTAGCACATTAATAATAAAAAAACATGAAAATATTTCGATCTTATTAAAACCAATACTAATTCATCCATAAAAAAAATCGAGAAAAATAGAGAAAAGTTTAAACACATCCGTTTTCTTTTCGTATCTGAGACTGCACTCCGTTTTCTTCGTCCAATGTCGCCACGTGAAGTGCGGGAGGAAAAATAAAGTGACAAATCGAAATGACACGAATGCTAATGGTGACGAAGATTATTATAATTACAATAATGCAGTAACTGTATACATTTTCGAAAAGTCATAAACCACACCAGTGAGAGTTGAGAAAAAAAAAATGAACAGAAAGTTAAGTAAATCATCAGACCATAACATGACGATGCAAGTATACGAATAATTGTTAAGGTGTTGGTGTTAGCACTGTTAATTATCAGTGGATGGAGGATGCTTCACCTCATCACCCCAACTATGATGTGATGATGATGATGGTGGTGGTGGTGATGATGATGAAGATGATGATAATGATGGTGATGATGATGATAATGATGGTGATGAGGATGATGATAATGATGGTGATGATGATGATAATGATGGTGATGGTGATGATGATAATGATGATGATGATGATGATGGTGGTGATGGTGATGGTGGTGGTGATAAGGATGATGGTGATGATGGTGGTGGTGATGATGATGGTGGTGATGATGATGATGATAGTGATGATGATGGTGGTGGTGATGAGGATGAGGATGATGGTGATGATGATGATGATGAAGATGATGATGGTGATGATGATTAACCAATGTACTAAACACTATTATACTTTATTCTGTTTGTACTGGGATCACTGTGGTAATGTTCGTGATGTTTGATCTGTCATACGGTAAAAAAAAGGATGATATCCGCTGTTGATCTGAGCATCCTGTGACACATCGAACCATCCCAACTCAAACAATATATTGTAATTCTAGTTTTCATCCTTTTTATTATGATTTTTCATGTTTTATATATCACGAGTTTAAAAAATCAACAACAGTGTTCTGACCAGCGCTCACATTATTCGTTGAAATATAAAAAAGGTACTTCCTGAAATTAATTTCATGCTCGGTGAAACTCCAGCCATTCATATATACATTATGTGGTGACAATTTTTAAAATCCTTGAAATTGAACTTCATATCAAACAGAGCTACGCGGTTTTATTAGTTTTTTTTCTCCATGGAAATAAATTAACCTAATGAACATCATACAAGAATAATCAAATGCAAGGCCTTTCTGAAATATCAACAATTATTCTTATGATGCTGTTAGTTGGGGCCCTCTAGAAGAATATATAAGATAGCCTTAAGAAAAGAAAACGGAAAGTTAGCGTCCTCACAGAAAATGTACATTTACCTTAAGAACTCTGGGTAACTAAAGTAAAAAATAGGCATCGGTATGAGTACACAGACTCATACATTCACACACACACAAATATGGATATACATATATTCATCTATATTAGACACACACACACACACACACACACACACACACACACACACACACACACACCCA
>BOPN01002258.1:65000-71413 GCA_017312705.2 Penaeus japonicus | reverse complement strand
ATATATAGAGAGAGAGAGAGAGAGAGAGAGAGAGAGAGAGAGAGAGAGAGAGAGAGAGAGAGAGAGAAGTGTGTGCATATAGAAAAAGCTGTAGAGTAAACCATATCAGATGTAGATACAAAAGAGGAAGCAGAAAATAAGAAATAAAGAGAGCATGGACAGGGAAGAGAGAGACACTAAACAGGAAGAAGAAGGAAGAAGAAGACTACGAAGAAGAACGACAAAAATACCATAGCATAATGAGCAGTAAACATCTAAACAGGATGAACCTACACACACACGCACGAGCTGGTGAAATCCTGTAGTCGTTCTGTTACGAAATGTCGTAACACTAATTTAACATCTGTCTCGCTTGCCTTTCCGCATAATATTCCTCTCTCCCTTCTGTTTATTCTCTTTCCTTTGTTTCATTAGTCTCCGTTTCTCTTTATGGTTGTTATCTGCTTCTGTGGTAGTTATCCCTATCTATTATTCTCTATTTCTCTTATTATCATTCGTCTGTCTCTACTTTCTGGCTGGTTCATTTTATCTCTTCCCTTTCTTTCTCTCAGTTTGTCTGCCTCCGCTTTCCATCCTCTCCTATTTTTAATCCCTTCACTTCTCTCTAGAAAATTATTTTTCAGCATCATTTAGATTGAGAGGAGAAGTAGATGGAGAAAGAGAGAGAGAACAAATACAAAACAACATGAGTAACAGTAATATCAACAGCAAGATTATCACAACAGAATGAATAAGAATAAGAATAATATTGACAATACTGCTACTGCCTATAACCACAAGATTGATAATACTGCTAACAATATAACAATACAAAATATAATAATCACAAAAATAATAATAATTACCATCACAAGCATCACCAACAGATACAACCATAACGATAATAATCACAACAGTAACACTAATAACAAATACCAAACCTAAATCCCCAACCACCACCACCACCACCACCAGACAACCACAACCAAGTCAACCAAACTCACCTGAAGTCGGGCGACGTCTCCACCAGCAGCTTGACGCACTCGAGGCATCCTCTGGCCGCGGCGTAGTGGAGGGCCAGAGCTCCCCCTTGGGTTCTGTCTATGCCTGGCATCCCGGCGTCGAGGAGCAGCCAGCGTAGGACGTTCAGGCGGCCGTATCTGTAAGGAGGAGGAGGAGGAGGTAGGGAGAGATTAGAGGAGGGGGCTTAAGAGGGGGGAAGGGGGGTTATGAGGGGGAGGGGGTTGGTAGTGTTGCGTTTGGTGTTGGATTTCATTTTTTTGTCTTTTCTTGTTTATTTATTGTGTTTGTGTGTGTTTGTTTGTTTGTTTGTTTGTGTGTGTGTGTGTGTGTGTGTGCTAAATCTTTAGACAAGTTTTAAATATTTTATTCTCCAAATCTTTTTTTAAAAAACAACTTTTACTTTTGTGCTAGAAAAAAAAGCCAAAAACGAGACTTTAATCATACGAGCACAAAAATACACCACATGCAAATAACAGGAAATAACACATCTATTTGATTGGACGATTTACATAGACACATTTAAAAAGCATTTAGTATGATAAGAGCGAGAGTAACTTCCTTCGTCCAGAATAGAGTTGAGGTTTCACTCGCTAAGGAGGAATTTTAAACGACCTTACCACACGGAATTATTTATTTGCATCTAATTCTTTGTGTTCCTGTTTTCATGACTGATTTTTATTAAGATTTTTTTTTATATAAGAATTTTACAGTATATTTCTTTGTGGTATGTGTTGAGTGTTAGTGGGTGAGTATCGGGTGGGTAAGTGGGTGTACGAACGCGTCCATATATTTACATACGTATATGTGTACTTACATACAAGAATATATGTTTTCTTTAATAATTCTCAAATCTGGATAGTTTTTCGAAATGCCATCAACCCTTTCGCAGCCAAGCTTTACGAACTGACCAAAGTTGACAAGAATCAACGCCGAGGCAAGACGTCACCGTATATACTGCCAGCATAAGCGTCCGATTATATGATAGACATTGTGGTGAAGTTAGACAGACATTGTGGTGAAGTTAATTCCCCTGCGGTTGGGACCATCTCCGTGAACCTCGTCTTTTTGTGATAAGGATTGCAGAGTGTGCATGGCATACCTGGCGATCTTGCGGTTCAGGTCTTCAGTCATGCGTCAATATTAGTCCCTTTGGTTGATTATGCAGGAAGGGAAATGTACTATGTTGATTGCTATGCTAAGTTCACTGGATATTTTTTTCTTTGTATGATAGAAAGTTAATTAACTTCGGTTGGATTATTAAATAAGTTAATGTGTCTAATTCTATCTTAATTAATATCATAAGTATATTACGGCCATGACGCAAAAGACCAGGTACGTCATAATCTCTATTTAAAAAGGCTTCTATTTTTAGATATTTACTTTCACCAAATGAAATCACTTACATATGCATGAAGCCAAAAGCGATTATCAAAGTGATTGAATATTAATCGTGATATCTGGCCGGTCATGCAGTCTTTCTTTCCTTTTTTTCATTAACATTATTTTTTTTCTCATAAGACTAGCATCACTGATTTCCATATGTAACTTGATATACATACATACATACATACATACATACATACACACACATATATATATATATATATATATATATATATATATATATATATATATATATATATACATTTATATGTATATATGTATGTATATATATATATATATATATATATATATATATATATATAGAGAGAGAGAGAGAGAGAGAGAGAGAGAGAGAGAGAGAATGAGACAGAGAGAGAAATATTTTTTTTTTAATTTTCAGAAAAATAAATGAAATAAGAGCTGAAGATGAGATGATTGTGCGACTGCATTTTGTGTGTAATTTGTGTACTTACGTGTGTGTGTGCGTGTGTGTGTCTGTGTGTCAATTATATGTCAGATATATCTTAACCCCTTAAGTCGATCAAATGTTCTTCGTAAGCGATAAGTCATTATTTTCTTATTAATTTCGTGTTCATCTAAGAACAATTGGAATTCCCTTCTGAAATAATGCGTTCATGAAGGCTGCATGATCTTTTACTTTCTGATATAGGTTAATTGTTTATTGTTTTATTAGGTATTAAGGACCATATATTCATGAAGACAAAGAAAAAATGCGTGTGTGTGTGTGTAAATGTGTATGTGTGTGTGTGTGTGTGTGTGTGTGTGTGTGTGTGTGTGTGTGTGTGTGTGTGTGTGTGTGTGTGTGTACGTGTATGACCCCTCGTTGAAACAATTATTACTTTGCGTTCCTGCACACATAGGTGCATTTATTCCTCCACATTTTAATTTCTAACGAAGGTCTTTCCTTTCTCTCCCGACCAGTTATTCAGGTCGGTTTTGGCTAATAAGTTTCGTGTCAGACATTATTATGCAACGTGCAAAAGGTCAACAGAACACAGCATCGGGAGCCCCCTATTTTTTTTTTTTTTTCTTCTTCTTCATCTGCATATTCTGCCTCCGTGTTTAAGGATTGTTAACATGCTTGAGAATGGACTATTTATGATGTGTCAGTTCCAAGTTAATATGACGTCAAATGCTATATTTTGCTTAAGAACTTGAAATCTTTGCATAAATTTCCCAAATATTTGCTCGTTCACGCTGGACTTTTTCCCTGGAATACTCTGTGTTATGAAACTTGCATATCTCTTAAAATCACTTTCAAAGGAACCAGTTTGAACGTGATCATGACGCAACCACACGCATACACAAAATACAACCCCTTTTTGAACATGTAACAGATCAACATAAATCTACATTATACAAACACACAACAACAAAAACAAAAACAAAACACGAATCCCTCTTCCTTGACAATAATATCCAACATCATAACACATTCACAACATACAAACAACAAAACAACAACAACAAAACATAAGACGAACCACCCTGCCATGGCTTATGTCACACCCTTGTTTAGTAACACGCTCCTCCTTGTGAAAGCGTGAACCTACCCCGTTAGAACCAGGGCATAGAATCCCTTCCACTTCCCTGGGGCATCCGGGAACCAGCGGGGCATGGAGGAAGGCTCTTGGGGAATGGTTTGGGGAGAGGAGTGTAAAAGGAGAGGTTGTGTAGCGTGAGGAAAGTGGGGGTGTTGGCGATTTAAGGCTCTATTAAGGCGCACTGTAAATCTGGTGTGAATGGTAGAGTATATGTCAGTTTTGACGCCACTTTCTTTCTCTCTCTCTCTCTCTAGCTCTAGCTCGCTCTCTCTTTCTCTTTCTCTCTCTCTCTCTCTCTCTTTCTCTCTCTTTCTCTCTCTCCTTCTCCCTCTTTTTCTCTCTCTCCTTCTCCCTCTTATTCTTCCTCCTGCTCTTCCTCTTCCTCTCCCTCTCCTTCTCCCCTTCCCCTCCCCATCCCTCTCCCTCAATCTTATCTATAGACAATTTATCTTATGTTCACTTGCAAATGTTTCGTATCGAGTGAAAACAAAACATGAAACGAAAAGAAAGTATATGAGAACATAAGATAAAGAAAAGAAATATGAAGAGAAACCGAGCTCCTAAAGCCCATGTTACTCATCCATGAATAAGACAGGCACGGCCGAAATGTCTCACCCATGAATGAGCAAGAACAGATATTGAACAACTTTTATCACTGTCGATCATCGTTATTCTTTTTTTATGAGGATTGAAATTGATATCGAATTAATTGCATTTCAACACCGAATTATTTCACGCTGACTCGACGCCGACCCGAAGAACTGCAATATCACACTGGACATTTCTCACCACTTCCCAATAACCTATTTACACGGGGACACACGATACGCACTTACATTCTCTTTCTGTATATTTTTATTACGTTTATCCGTCCTATCTATCTTGTCTATCTCTCTATCGGTCCATCTTTGTATACATATCCATATCTATCAATTTTTCTAACCAACCAGTCACTCCTTCCCCTTCTCCTTCTCTTCCTCTCTTCCTCGCACGCACGAAAGCACACAGCCAATCTATATCTCATCACATATCAATCAGTTTTCCCTTTCTTCAGTCAGTGCATGACATGTCAGTCACAGGCTGAGGTCACGCCATGCACGCCTGACCTTAACTTTCTCAAGTATCTCCCGAGAGGAAAGGTTGGAATGGACCGTGAAATGTATTTTTTTTTCTCTCTCTCTTTCTATTTTTAATTGTGTTTGTGTGTGTGCGTTTGTGCATGTGTGTCTTTGTTTTTGTATATACAGAGAGATTGAAAGAATGATACATAGATAGACAGATATAGAGATATATAGATAGATAAATTAATATGAATATAGATAGATATATAGGTAGATGGATAGACTAATAGGTATATAGTCGGATAGAATACTGTACATAGATAGATAGATATATAAATAAAGAACACATACACATACAAAGTAGTAAAAACAACCCCTCCCCCAAAAAAATACAGAAATAAACTAATAAAATAGACCCCAACCGACACTCCCTTCCCGCCTATTCATAGTTTTAAATTTAAGAATAAACTAGAGATTTTGTTTTGGTTTAATCGTTGCACTATCAACCCCCACCTCCCGCCCACCCTATTCCTAGTTTAATTCTGCGTTCCTCCACGTAAGTTTACATAAACGTCCCGACGAACCGAAGTTGATTCCGCAAGTGCAAACGTTCAGCCGGCCACTCGTGCGTCTCTAGGAGCTGTGTTCTCACGTCCCGCACTTGCCAGGAACGTTATGTAACCGACTTTGCTTGCACAGACGAGGTGTTTACTAGTGGGAATAGTGGTAATGGTGAGAGAGATGGAGATGGAGATAGATGGCGAGATAGGTTGAGAGAGAGAGGGAGAGAGAGATAGAGAGTGAGCTAGATGGAGAGATTGGTTGAGAGAGAGAGAGAGAGAGAGAGAGAGAGAGAGAGAGAGAGAGAGAGAACGAGAAAGATGGCAATAGAGAGGACAAGAGAGAAAGAAAGAGAAAGATAGATAGCAGTAAGGAGGGAAAGAGAAAGAGAAAGATAGAGGAGACAGATATATAGAGACGGAGGTGTGTATACATATATAGATAGAGAGAGATATAGACAGATAGAAAGTAGAGAGAGAGAGAGAGAGAGAGAGAGAGAGAAAGAGAAACAGAGAAAGAGAAAACAAATAAGCAGAACACCAAAAAGAAAAAAAAAGTGAATCACATCCGAATAACAACAATAAGAAGGTCAACCATGAAGAAAGACAAATAAAAATGATTTTTCCCTTTTTTTCCTCAAAAAGATTGTTTCATGATAGACCTGGCAAATCCAAAAAGAAAATATAAAAGACTACAAGCACGAGGATTTGTGTGTATATGTATATAAAAAAGAGAAAACGAGGAATCTCACGAAATATAGCCAAGACAAGCAAATGTTTTGATAAGCAAGATGGATTAAACACCGCTGTAATCCTTAGATTGCAGACTGGGGAAAGGGAGA
>BOPN01002258.1:57500-60000 GCA_017312705.2 Penaeus japonicus | reverse complement strand
ATCACCATCATCATCATCATCATCATTATGTTCTGCATCACCAACCCCATCGTCATTACCTGCATCACCCATTCCCATACACTTTCTAATTACCTTTTCATGGAGGATATATCTCACTGGAGAGCTGTGTAAAGAATGAGTGTGTGTCTGTGTGTGTGTGTTAGAGAGAGAGAGAGAGAGAAAGAGAGAGAGAGAGAGAGAGTCTAGGCGACAGAGCAGGTGAATGAGCGAGTAAGTAAGTAAATGAATAAGTCAGTAAGTGAGTAAGTTAGCAAGTGAGTCAGCGAGAGAATTCTCAAGCGACAAAGTTAGTAAGAGAGTGTGACTAGGCGTCGTGTGCAGCGGTCCGTAGCGCGATATACTTTCATTGCTGTCACACGCGTATAGCTCCCAGGTACAGGTGCTCCCAGGTGTGTAACCTCACGTTCCGCCTAACCAGAAGAAATGCGTAACCACACCGAGGAGGTAAACGGTGCTTTATCATCGGATTGGTTATTGGGTTGAATAGAAGGAACAGATTGGTGTGTATATATATATATATGAGTCTTGAGGCAGATTGAGAGCATGGAATCCACACTTTGCTCACTTGCGATTCACTGTTGACCTACTCTTTAAATCGCTTGATGTAATTTTAGAGTATGTTCTGAGATTATAGGAGTATGGGATGCAGATGTGCATGGACAGAATAAAGGCACGAACACATACTCATATTTGTGCCTATCAATCAATCAATCAATCAGTCAAGAGAGAGAGGATGAGAGAGAGAGAGAGAGAGGAAGAGACTGAGAGAAAGAAAGTGTGAGTGAGTGAGAGAGAGAGAAAGAGAGATATAAAGAGAGAAAGAGAGAGAGTGTGTGTGAGTGAGAGAGAGAGAGAGAAAGAGAGAGAGAGAGGGGGGGGGGAGGGAGAGAAAGATTTAAAGAGGAAGAGCCTGATCGAGCGAGAGCAAATCCGTGTAAGGGTACTGCCCTCTTTCCTGAAGAAAAGCATGGTCTGCGTAGACGTCCGTAAACCTGTCCCTCCCTCACGAGAAAGAGACCCCGAGGGTTAGTTTAGAAGTCTAGAAAGAGAAATTGTTTTGGCATGCATTTGATTATAATTAATACATCGCCCTTAATCACCGTAGTATCCATGAGGTATTGTCTTAACCCCCACCCCCTTCCCCTCCATCCCACTACCCACATAAACAGAATTTAATCACAGCATTATACTTATCACACGAACAGCTGAATATACGATAAACTTTCTCGGAATTTCGAAAACAGGAGGATGAATTATTTTTCCGCTTCAACACCCGGTAAGTAATCCTTGCAAATCGGGAAATGAGACCATCCCATCCTATTGAAATGTTCTAAGACCTTCCACACGACGCGGCGCTATAATAGCATAAGCCTTCTTAACTTCCTTCTTTCGCGTACATTCAGATTTCTTTTTCATTTTCTTTGGGATCTTGAAAAGAAAGCTAAGATCTCACTTTCCTTTTTTTTTTAAACATCAGCGCCATCTTAAGATCAAACTGAAGATCAACATTTCGAGTTCAATCCTTCGATCTCTTAACAATGGCTGGCTTTATTGATAAGGTATTTAACAAAAGCATCCCTGCTGTGGGAGTATAATCAAATTCTTTTCAAAATCAAATTCTTTGTTTATATCACGGGAGGTGGTTATGTTGGCCATCTTCTGAGTCTAAATGGGATTACCAAAAGGCTTGTTAACAATGCCTCTAACCTTGAACCTTAGTATTCGTTAAGGGTGACTATTTCCTTTCTACTTGAGGCACAATACTTGGCTAAAAATGAGAACGTCTGCTTTATTGATAAATATATATATTTTTGAATAGATATGTCATGTGTGGCTATGTGTTATTTCTGTATGGATGCATGGTTCTGTGTAGATTTGCATATATACATGTATTCTTGTATATATAATATTATCTTTATCTTCATATTTGTAAGCAGACATGCAAGTATGATGATATTGCTGTTATATATATTTTGTTTGTGTGTATGTTCAAACAAATATTTGCAAGTATCTTCAGCATACAGTATGTGCAATCATAGATAGCATGTCTAGCTCATCTGGAATTGACATGCAACTGCGTGCTCACTACGAAAGTCATTTGCCACAAAATAAGAATTTGACGTGATTACATATCTGGCCTTTCTGTGTATCCTTCATGTTCACATGGTTGACAATTTATGCAGTATAGAAAAGTTATATCAATATTCATAACTTCATTACATAAATCAAGAAAGTTATAAAGAAATATCATAAACGCTGCCTACAGAGAAGACCATTTTGCTACCCCGTAGAATCATCTTAAACAGAAAACGTTCATATCCGTTACAATCCACGAGTTCATATAAGTATGCATGATAGTGACCTCGATTTCCGCCTTATATTTAACCAGCCCTCTGTCATTATGCTGTGATTTTGTCAAAGGCTCAATTTTCTCTTGTTCAGCTTGCACATTGCATGACTCTGTTCCTTGTTATTGTGT
>BOPN01002258.1:47500-55000 GCA_017312705.2 Penaeus japonicus | reverse complement strand
GCTCATTGTCTTTAATCCGAGGACATTAAGAACCGATTCTAGGACAACGGAAGGACTTCGAGTCACTCGTGAGGAGGAGGCGCTCCCTGTTCCGACGATGCACTAAAGGACTCCAGCACCACAGTCTCTATCTCTCACGAATCACAGACACCAAGATCGAATTAGTCTCCAGGATCAGAATCAGTCTCCAGGATCAGCCTCGCACAGAACACCAAATATAGGATCCGAGTCGTATCTCCCGAAGTTGTGGCCGAGAGAACCCTGCGAGCGGGAGCGAGATTAGTACACGACTGATGGGGGTGGTAGACACCGCTGCCGCCGCCACCGCCGCGCCGTCTGCCTCCCAGCGAAGTTACTCACGCACACACACACACACACATGTACACGTGAGCGTGAACTCGTGGCGCTTTCACCTCTTAACGTCTACGAAACAAGGGGGCGCGAGGAGGGAAGACAAGAGCATTTCCCGGTTGTTTGGAGAACGTCATGTCACCGGATACAGATGTTTGCGAATTCAAGATATCATCGCAGTAAATCAGCGAGTTCTTCCACTTTCGAAATGAATATATTTTGAATGTCTCCGGATCAAGAGAATATCTTTTTTTTTCTTGAAGCCTTAAATAAGGTGATATTGAATAATGCCACACTATGATATCTTCATATGCTATCTATAATCAACCAGATCAAAACACACGCCTGGCAGTAAATCTTATTAATCTGATGTTGAATATAAGTCAAACAGAAACACAGTGAAATCCACTGATTGTAAAGAAGTCAGGTCACATTAACCCTATTTCATTTACCCGAGAGTCAATTACCCTAAAGTAAAGAAGAAAATACCCTAACCTCCCAAGCTACCCCCAAGAGGCATACAGACAGCCCGTCAAACTGACCTTATTCTCCTAATAACTTCATTTTCTAGGCCTACGTTAGACTCTCACATCCCCTCCCCCAACAGCTTACCCTCCCTCACCCCCCGATACCCTATTGGCATCACCCGGAATGCAGGCGCGAGATTTCTCCGACGCCACTGTTTAAGGAGATAATTACGTGGGCGTAAGGCATCGGAAGACATCGCGGGGTCATTCAGGGGTGAGAGAGGAAGAAGGGAAAACGATGGATGGCGGGAGATAGGCCTATCTTCCGGCGCGTGCTCTCTCGGGCGTAAAAGTGACAAGTCTTAAGTACAGGGAATTTCAGATGAGAGATAATCAGGCTACCGTGACTCTTATATGGCCTGTTTAGATGTCGTGGTAGCATTTAGATTTTGAAAGGAAATTTGGGTTTTGTCTGGTGGAGTCTGATTCGTTTAGAGACGTTCTCATACGCTCCTAAACTTGGTGTTAGTGTTAGCTTATCGCGTTTGCATTTTTGGTTTAAAAGATTTCCACATACATGCATACAAGCTTAGAGAGAGAGAGAGAGAGAGAGAACAAAGGACAAAAACCTATCTAAAATTCAAAACCATTTCAAAATGATTTTCCAACAAATTCTGAAGGTATCAAACAATCTTCATGCAGTGTGATAAGATCCCATCAAATGCTTCGGATCTTGGGATTCGAACCCCTTAAACTCTCGCTTTGAAGCATGACATCGTTCTATCAAAACTATAAATGCTATGAAACCGTGGGACTATTCGTGTGCAAGGTAACGAGGGTGTGAGAGAAAGCATTAGATCGCACAACTAAAACTACAGGATTCTCTTCGTTCTGCTAATTCTTTTGTTCGAAGATAACCCTTCGTGAGACTCGGTGCAACAGAGACGAAATGACGAGGGAAATTTAATACGAGATCCTTCTGCTCTGTCGAGTTTTTAGAAAAAAAAGAACAATCAATTGCGCAACTTATCTCGGTTGTCAGCTTTAACCTTACGAAATCAACAAAGTCCGAACAAAAAAAAAAAAAAAAAAGGAAATCATTCGACAACATAAGATATAATGAATCAGCGTAATCAATGACTTGTTATACAAAGGGTTCGTTGCAAGAATACATTAAAATTATCTAATTAATGCTAGCACTGCATAGACTGCGGTACTGTTTCACAACAAACAAAAGGAAGGAAAAAAACACTTAAATATCAAATCTCCATCAATAGTACCGCTTTTTATGCATGTTTCGAAGCACAGAGTTACACCAACGCGACTCAACATTCAACACAATGTAGACACAATCCCTCACCACGTGCTTCGAATGCTGCGCACTTCTCTTTCAAAACACAAGACTGACTGACATTTAATTCGACCCAGAAAACCTGATATGGCGGTCAGGTCGTTAATGACACTTCAATGAGCTTTGATATACATATAAACCGCAGCAGCCTCGGGGAATTCGCCAAGGATGGACTCAAAACGCTTGGATTTCTTGTGTTCTTGTGGCTGCTTGTAATCGGTTTTTTCTCTTCTTCTTCTTCGTCTCCTCCTTCTTCTTCCTTCCTTCCTCTTCTTCTTCTACTTCTTCCTTTCACTTTCTTCTTCTCATTCTCCCTCTACTTCTTCATCATCCTTTCCATCACTAACCTCCCCCTCTTCGTTTTTTTACTCTCTTCCACTTCTTGTTCTAATTAGGAGATACTGCACGTTTTGAACTTTAAGTATGACAACACTGCAAGCGAGGATTTGTATATAAATTTGTTTATATATAAATAGATTTTTAAAGATGATAATAAAATCATCCTAGTGTAAAGCTCCTCATGCTAAATCATAAACATACACAGACACAGACACACACACACACACACGCACACGCACATACAATACTTGTCTCTAAAAATATATAGTCCTTCTATTTTTAACATTCATCGCCAGCATCATCTATCAATCATCCCACGACCTGCGGTTCCGTGTGTTATATATCTGGTCGTATTCTTTTATACATTATTTTTTACTATTTCGTTTTTGAGGTCTTTTGTTGCACAATGTCGTGTTTTGTCTGCAGTTTTTACTCTGCTCATTATTTGCCATTATCATTGTTATCATTCTTTTTTTCATTTTTTTTTCTGCTTATGATTCATGTAGTAACTTTTTCTCCTTGCATAGAATGTTACAACAGGATAGGTATAGACAGACAGGCAGGCAGATAGCGAGAAAGACAGATAGCAGGTCTGCATTGTATTTTCCTGTCTTCCTTTCCTCGTCTCTCACTTCCTCCTCTCTCTTCCTTCCTTCATCCTTTTCCCTCCCTTCCTCCTATATTCCCTCTCCTTCCAACTCCAGCTAGCCATCACCTCTAAGGATGTGTCGCAACACTAAAAGCCTAAAGAGTCCTTAAGTAGGTAGGCATCGTGACAGTCTCACCGTTACGAATATTTTGCTGGAGGCTGGTTGTTCTGTGAGGCAACGATGTGGTAATAATCGACCAGGTGTTAGCGAGGAGGGAGGTGGGGTGAGGGGGGGAGGGGGGAAAGAGGAGGGGGTGGAGAAGGCGGGGGAGAGGGAAAGAGGAGGGGGTGGAGAGGGGGATGGGGTGGAGTGGGTAGCTGCGGGGTGGAAATGGTAGGGGAGGGGAGGAGGGGAGCAGAGGGGGGGGGGGAGGGGCGGAAAGAATAGGGGATAGGTGGAGGAGGTACGGGTGGAGGGGTGGAATTAGGTGGAAGTGGGATTCAGGGTGAGGCGGAGGAAGGGTGGTGGAATAGGGTTGGAGGTGTGTCTACAAAGGTGTAGTGGGAGGGTCTCTACCAAGAGGGGTGGGATGTCTACAAAGTGTGTGTGTGTGTGGGGGGGGGGGGGGAGGTAGCCTAAGAAAGAGGTAACAATGGGTTAGGGTAAGGGGGGGAGGGGGGAGGGTGTAAGGTGTAGGGTAGGGTGCAGGGAAAGTGTTTAGGACTTCGGGCTAAGGGAAAGAAAGTGTCCCATTCAGTAAGACTATTTCGTAGACTTGTGGATAATTACTGTACGCGTTATTGTATGATTATCCAATATTGTTTTTCTTTTTCGTTGCTTTGTTTTCTTCGTAAAATAATTCTTGAAGAAAAGCTATGTTGCTTATTGGTCTGGTTTATATAAATTAGGAATTGTGTTATTTGTGAAATAATCATATCAAACTTTTGGATTTCATGGCGTGCAAAACTTATGGGAAACACGAGCAGCATCGGCATAGTTATGAAAATCACCATTTATGCCAGAATTACATAGATATATCGAGAGATGTACAAATAGCGATACAAATGAAGAAGCATATCCACACACAAATGAACACTCTCTCTCCCTCTGCCTCTCAATCTCAAGCTCAATCTCTCTCTCTCTCTCTCTCTCTCTCTCTCTCTCTCTCTCTCTATATATATATATATATATATATATATATATATATATATACATATATATGAAAAAAATATATATGTGTGTGTATGTGTGCGTGTGTGTGTATAAATACATTATATATATATACACACACATATATATATGTATGTATGTATATGTATTTGTATATGTACATTTATATGTATATATGTGCATATAAACATATATATGCATACATATATATATATATATATATATATATATATATATGTATATATATGCATATACATATACAAATACATATACATATACATACATACACACATACATACATACAAACACAAACACACACATATATATATATATGTATATATATACATATATATGTATGTTTGTATATATATATATATATATATATATATGTGTATATATATATGTGTGTGTGTGTGTGTGTGTATTTATGCATATATGTATATATGCAAATATGTATACAGATATATATATATATATATATATAAGTATAAATATATATATGTATATGAATATATGTATATATAAATAGATATAGATAGATATATATAGATATGAATTTACACACACATACACACACACCACACACACACACACACACACACACATATATATATATATATATATATATATATATATATATATATATATATATATATGTGTGTATATTATATATATATATATATATATATATATATATATATATATAAAAGGAAGTGGTGCCATCTAGGTTTTGGAAGTTAGAAGTGCTTAAAAAAATTGGCTACATATATATATATATATACATGTGTGTGTGTATATATATATATACACACCCAAATATGTAATCAAAACACTAAATCCAGAAAGAGCGATCAAGGGTCGATTAGTCCGCCAAAAAGAAAGCGCCGGACTACACGCCTTCGCGTACCTTTCCCACGATGCGACTTTGTTTCCACGCGCGCAACCACCGTCTGGGAAAATCTTTCTTCTTTAGCGCCGACAAACAACATCTTGGAATGATGGAGATCACTACGGAGATTGTAATTATCAAGAGCCGATTATAGTTTGTGTTAATCGTTGTTTATTATTGTTATTGTTATTATTATTATCAATACCGTTATTGTTATTATCATTATCATTATTTCTGATGTTATTTTGTTGGCGGGAAAATACGATATATGTTTAGGGGGAACAATAACAAAACAGGAATAGAAAATGGAAGACATTGAAATAGAAATAACAAGATTTTTTTTCCATCATCGTCAGAATATCCTAAAAAAACAACATAGATTTCTTATTAATGCTTTTAGCTCAAATAAAGTCCTTAGAACCTGAATAAGAAAAAGACCATCCACCTGACTTTTAACGCTAACAAAATTCACACATGCGTATATATGAAACAAAACAAAAGACTATAAACAAAAACCAAAAATAATCAAAATGTAAGAAAATAAAACAAGTAGATAAGAAGAAATTATAGCCTCTTTTACCTCAATCTCCCGAAAAAAGAGTCATACACAAGATTTTTCCTCTTAATTCAAAGAGTATGATGTATCAGGGTGACGTAACATAACACATCGGTCAGTTAAGCCAAATTAACCCTTCACTGAACCTTTTTTTTTTCTTAAGAGGTGAAGGTTCGATGAACTACTGAACCGTGGGCGTGACACAGGATCTTTAATAATTGCTCTATTTCTTTGTTAATGTTTATCATCACTATTACTATTCTGCTATCATCTTCATTGGTATTATTATCATTATCATCATTGTTCTTGTTATTGTTATCATTGCTATCATCATCATCTTAATTTTATCATTACGTTCATGATTATCATTCTGATTATCATTATCATTATTATATCTAATTCAGTCATTACTAATACAATTATCATTATCTTTTCTATTGTTGATATTATTATTATTTCATTAGCATGATGATCAGGATTATTGTTATTTGCATTCCTATTGTTAGCACCATCATAATTATCATCATTACCGCCATTGTTCATAATATAACAACATCATAAGAAAAAGAAAAAAAAATAAATAAAGAAAAAATAAAAGAATAAAAAAATAAATAAAATAAAAGAGAAAAGAAAAAAAGAAAAAAGAAAAACAAAATAAGAAAATAAATGAGAAAAAAAAGAAAGAAAGAAAAAAATATATAAATATCACTATTTATATATCACTACTAATCTATCTCTCATAATAAAAAACAAACAACAACATCGCATCCAAACGTTTCCCCACAATAAATATCTCTCCCAGTCATCTTATTTGCAGCTTCAGGAAACGAAGCATCAATCAAATCACCTTTACTTCTCATCTCACCATCACCCGAGAGAGATGCTATTAACTCTCTCACCCGAAAGTAAAGACAGTACTTTCAGACAATCACATCACATGTACTTCCTTGATGAATGGTGAGTAGCACACCTGGGGATGAAAGTGAATTTAATAATTGAAGTCATTATCAAAT
Organism: Penaeus japonicus; assembly: GCA_017312705.2. Taxonomy (NCBI): domain Eukaryota; kingdom Metazoa; phylum Arthropoda; class Malacostraca; order Decapoda; family Penaeidae; genus Penaeus; species Penaeus japonicus. Next base: position 48,274 of record BOPN01002258.1, on the reverse strand, counting down.
GCACGTGATGGATAATCGAATCTAATCTAATCATCTAATCATTTGACGAATCGTCATACCTTCTCGCAATCAATGATTCTTGACTGATAACGTCTATAAATACTGAAAAAAAATGTGTTATATATTATCCGAATGACGTGTTCTGGATGCTTTTCGCTCGTCACTCAGAATCAGTCAACCAAACAAGATTTAATGGCGTAAGAATCTGACTGTTACATTCTCTTTTTTAAGGGTCGCCATTTTAATTCATCTTTTTTATATATATGTGCAACAGTTTGGTAATAACTTCTAATGAATGATGACGTAAATGATGATAATAAGATTAATAGTGAAATAAGGTTGATATAATGAGCAAACATAAAAATTACTCTTGTTTGTCATTTTGTTCCTATTTGGGTTGACTCTTCGTTTCCTTGTTTTATTGTTTGTCTTTACTGATGCTTTTTTGGTTCTTTTCTGATTGTCTTGTTTCTTTGTTCGTCTGTCTGTCTGTTTGTCTCTCTCTCTCTCTCTCTCTCTCTCTCTCTCTATCTCTCTCTCTATCTCTCTCTTTCTATTCATCTCTATCTCTCTGCCCTACCGCCTCCATCCTGCATCCCTTCTTTCCCCTATCCCTTCCTCTTCCCCTCTCTATCTATCTCCCTCCCTTTCCTCCTCCACTTCTCCTCCCCTCATCTTATACCCTTTCCTCCTCTCCCTACCTTTCTCATGCTTCTCCCTCTTTCTACCTCCCTGTCCCCCCCCCCACTCTCCCAGCCACCTCCTAGTCCCTCT
>BOPN01002258.1:40000-42500 GCA_017312705.2 Penaeus japonicus | reverse complement strand
AATCATGATAACTGTTGATATAAAAATTATAATAGTAACAATAATAATGATAATAAAAAGAAGAAATCCCATGCTCTTTGCAACACTTAAGAACCATTTTTATCATTTGATTCAACAATATAATTTTTCCTCTATTCTTAAATAGAGGAGCACCGTACTTTCAAATTTGATATGACTCATCAGTCTAACACCATCTATTCACATATCCATCAAATCTATTCGTCTACTGCCTTATTCATTTTTCAACTGATTCCCGATGAGTGAAGAAAGTAACATCTAATAAATGAGTAACTGAAGAGGCGAGTCGGACCAACTTACTCATGACCAGCGGTGAGGAGGGCGCTTCTGAAGTCATGATTTCACTCACCTGAAAAAATAAGGATATATGTTAATTCTAAGTAGAGATAATGTGTAAAAAAAATATGTATCTTCTAAGGATTATATTTTGAGATACAAGTATATATGCATGTATAAATACACAAACAAATACACACACACACACACACACACACACACACACACACACACACAAACAAAGAAACAAACACGTGCTTAAATACAGCACATAAACCTGCATGCACAAGCAAAAGCAAGCACAACCAAAGGAAGACGATCATACTAAAGGAAATAAATTTACCGCACGACTAACTGAGGGAATGATGGGCGGGACGAAACGAAAGGAAGGGAAAGGCTTTCACTATGATATAACCGCCGGAAAGACATTATCATTCTTCATCTCATTATGAATGCATCGTATCCTGACCCCCCCCCCCACCCCCCCGTTCCCTTCCTCCACCCATCCCCCCCACCCCCTTCTTCCTAACTTCCTTCTGGAGAATGGTCGGTCCCCTCCTCCCCCCCCCTTCCTTCCTCAGACTACCCTTATCTCCCCCCATTCACCCCCCCCCCCACACACACACACTCTTTCCTCTCCCCACTTCCGGTCTAGCTCCCCAGGTTAAGGACGTGAAGATTGTCGCTTTCGGGACTTGGTCTTGGAGTCAAGGAGGTGGCGACAAATGGATTAAATTTAGAGAAAGAAAAATGGATGTGTCTTTAATGGGGGGAGGAAATGAGTCTATGTTTATTGTCTTAAGGTCCTTTCGTTTCGGTTTCTTTCTCTTTCTCTCTTTCTGTATGTGTATTTATATGTATATGTATATGTATATGTATATGTATATGTATATGTGTATGTGTATACATATAAATATGTATATGTATATGTATATGTATATATATATATATATATATATATATATATATATATATATATATATACATATATATACACACACACACACACACACACACACACACACACACACACACACACACACACACACACACACACACACACACACACACGCACACACACGCGCACACACACGCGCACACACACGCGCACACACACGCGCACACACACACACACACACACACACACACACACACACACACACACACACACATATATATATATATATATATATATATACATATATATAGATATAGATAGATAGATTGATATATACAGTGTACATACACACACACACACACACACACACACACACACACACACACACACACACACACACACACACACACACACACACATATATATATATATATATATATATATATATATAAATATATATATATATATATACATATATATATACATGCATTTATTATCTATTTACCTCTATATCTATCTATCTATCTATCTGTCTGTCTGCCTATCTATACATATCCCTCCCTCCCTCCCTTTCCCCCCTTCCTACTCTCCCACATCACCCTCACACGCACCTCTCCCTTTCGCCCCCCACACCTCTTCCTCCCATGAACCTATGAACCGCAAACTCACTCCCACTGGTTCGTTTAGAGATTTTCCGACACTCTCACTCTCACAAACTCTTCCCCTAGCGTGAACCACCTGCCATTTTCACTCGCCAGGGGTCCAACATATGGTAATGCAATGAAAGGAAAATTGTTTATACCTGGTTCGTTTTTATCTTCTGTTTGGGATGTTTAGTGTTGTTTAGCGTAGTATATGCATGTTTATGTGATATATTTATATATTCTACTGTAGTATATGGGCATGTGTGTATATGTAGTTTAACTATACTTTGCTGTGGTACAGACACGTATGTGTATATGTAGTGTATCTATATCTAACTCTAGTATATGCAGTATATGCATGTTGATGTCTGTGTAGTATACCAATATTCTATTTTAGTATGTGCACTCATATGTATATGTAGTATATCCATATTTTACTGTAGTGTGTACGTTTATGTGAGATGGAGAATGAACAAGCGACGGCAATTAAAGCAAAATATCTGACATATAAATCTCACAAAAAGTATTCGTGCACAAGGTCTTTCCACTCTGCTTGTATGATTCCTTAATTTTTATATGACTTTATGATCCCTTTCTCGCTCATATATTTATGACATTATATTGCTGGCATATAAACATTTTCAATATCAGTCCTAAAAGGTGT
>BOPN01002258.1:25000-27500 GCA_017312705.2 Penaeus japonicus | reverse complement strand
AGACAAACAAAAAGTGGGAAGAATCGAGGACGAAGGAGGAAAAGAGAGAGAGAGAGAGAGAGAGAGAGAGAGAGAGAGAGAGAGAGAGAGAGAGAGAGAGAGAGAGAGAGAGAGAGAGAGAGAGAGAGAGAGAGAGAGAGAGAGAGAGAGAGAGACAGCGAGAGAGAGGAGAGAGAGAGAGAGAGAGGAGAGAGCACGAAGAACTTTCTCTCCGTAATGTAGAACACCGCACGTATGAACAGGCGGTGTTGTGACCCTTCCTTCCCTTATGGAGATCGCAGGTGTTTGTCTGTCTGTCTGTCTGTTTGTCTGTCTCTTTGGTTGATCCCTTGTCTTTCTAGGAATGGAGAGAAAGTTTGCGTTTGCTTGATTCAAGAGTGTGTGTTTGTTTGATTTGTTTGTGTGTCTGTTTCTGTCAGTGTGCGTGTGCGTGTGTCAGTGTGCGTGTACGTGTGTCAGTGTGCGTGTACGTGTGTCAGTGTGCATGTGTTTGTGTCAGTGTGTGTTTGTGTCAGTGTGCGTGTACGTGTGTCAGTGTGCATGTGTTTGTGTCAGTGTGTGTTTGTGTCAGTGTGCGTGTGTCAGTGTGCGTGTACGTGTGTCAGTGTGCGTGTACGTGTGTCAGTGTGCATGTGTTTGTGTCAGTGTGTGTTTGTGTCAGTGTGCGTGTGTCAGTGTGCGTGTACGTGTGCGTGCGTGTGTTTACCTTTGCGTTCCTCGACATCTTTCCTTACCGTACATGGCTTCTTCTCCTACATGCATGCACCGTGCATATGACATTGCACGAAAAAAGAACGGAAAAGAAAAAACAATGCAGGGAGAATGACAAGCGAAAACAAAGACAAGGATCAGGAAGAGAGAAACGGGAAAATTTCATCTATAAAACAACAATAAAACATTGCTGTGGATACTAATAATGATGATAATAGCAAAAGATAAAAATGATGATGGGGGGTGGGGTAATGATGATGATGATGATGATGATGATGATGATGATGATGATTACTACTACTAATAATAATGATGATGATGACATTAATAATATCAATAACAATAATAATGATAATGATGATAATAATCATAATGAAACTACTACTACTAATAATAATAATGATAATGACAATAATGATAATGATAATAATAATGATAATAATAACATTGATTAATGTCAATAATCACGGTAGTGTTGTAACAATAACTCCACAACTACTACTACTACTACTACTACTGTCTATTACTTGCAATAACAAAACCAACAGTAGAGTGCGTATCAACAATGATGCCGATAAGAAATAGTTATAACAATCAAAGACAATCAGACACAATCACACTGTCACGTCCAATTAACAAATGAAAATGACATCAATTCCATACCCGGTGCCTGACATGCTTTCATCAGCCATTGTCATTGTCTGTCTGTCTGTCACGTTTGCTTTGTCACGAGGAATCCATTGCAACCTTAACATTCAAAAGGCATTTCAACTTTGCAGGGTCGATGGTGTTATAGACATGTACATAACACGATAACACGACCTAGTTTGATATAATCTAGAGTGAAGAGCCGTGACAGATGATATATGACAGGTGACACGTGATGGCTGCAGTGCAATCACACGCTATTTGTGGTAAGGTTATTGTGTTCCTTCGTTTGATGTGGTTTGGTGATTGATAATGATGACAAGGGTAATGATGATGGTGGTGGTGGTGGTGGTAGTAGTAGAAGTAATAGTAGTAGTAGAAGTAGTAGTAGCAGTAGTAGTAATAACAGGGAAAAAAACAGCAATAATGACGATTATGACAATGATAACAATGACAATAACAACAACAAGAATGATAATACCAGTGATAGTAATATCATAACGATCGAGATCTTTGTTATCATAATAATTATGAGCATAACATCAATATCGATAACAATTACAGTGATGATAACGACAATAATAATCATCATTACCTTCAAGAAGTTAACAGGAATAACACAAGTAATAACACTCAGTCTAAACAATACAAAAATCACCACCATAACACAGAACTGACTAACAACTATTACCAACCATGCTAATAGAATATACAAAATGAAAATAAAAACAAAAAAAACAAAAGAAAGAGGGAACACCCATGACATAAAGATATAAAACCAAACGTAGATCGAAAACCACAGCAAGTTCTTGAAGCGACTGATATCAAAGGCACTTTCTCCGATTCCTAAACGGCTTCATGCTTGCAACAAGGACATCAATGGCTTCCGGGCCCGACTCATTTACCAAGCTCGAGAGAATAGCTTCAGGTAATACTTCCCAATTAACTAAAAACAGGTCAACCAGGGTCAGGTGCAGTCGTGTGACCTCGGTGGGTTGAAAGGCGCCAAAAAATGAAACAGAGTTAGGGAGAGAGAGAGAGGTAGGGAGGGAGAGGGAGGGAGGGAGGGAGAGAGAGAGGGAGAGAGTGTGAGAGAGGTAGGTAGGGAGGGAAAGGGAGGGAGGGAGAGACGGAGGGAGAG
>BOPN01002258.1:15000-20000 GCA_017312705.2 Penaeus japonicus | reverse complement strand
TTTTGGTTTTACAATAAATTCATGAAACCGTCTTGTGACCTCGTTAAGCATGAACTTTCGCTCGTGTTATGAACTTGTTTCGGAGTTCATGACAATCAATTGCTTGCCCTTTTTTTTGGTTGGGTGGGGGCAAGGGGGTAGAGTGAGAGGAGGGGGGGGGTGAAGGGGAGGGGATTTTATGGTTGCTCTTAAATCTAGTACATGTCTGTTGCATAATACTTGCATCGTGACACTCCGATCGTGAGCCTCTGACAAAAGACCTGAAAGTGTTTGGGAAATAGTCGACTAATATTATTACTGCTTTGCAATTTAGTTATCAATATTCTTAGTGTTGGTGTTATCATTTATATCTTTGTTGTTATCAATGTCTTTACGTTCATTATCACAATCATAACTATAACCAATATTATCATAATTACTATTATTATTATCATCACTATCACTATCACTATATCTATTATCATCATCATTATCATTACCATCCTTATTATCAAAATTATTATCTTTATCATTAGTAGTACTAATAGCGATATCACCATTACCATTATTATCATTACTATTATAATCATAATAGTTATTACCTATTGCACGGTGAACATTCATATCAATTTTACTTTAATCATCTCTATCATCATCAACATCATCATCTTTGTCAATATGAGCAACATCGCAACAATGATTATCAACGTTATAGTTTGCATTTTAGAAGCATCATCAATATCATAATGATACCACTGTTATCTTGCCATTAATATGTCCATTGTAGTTCAACCAAGGTCAGCGAAAAAAAAAAATCAAAGTCTCCACTGCACGACCTTGAAAGAACCTTTACCGCAACACGCATTTAGTCGGAAAGTTGACTTCAGAATCCACAAAGGTCACGATAATTGCAGTGGATATTGCATCGAAATCAGCTGATTCAACAGGAATGCGGAAGGTGCTGACACTGGCCGACTTGGAGAGAGCAAAACTGAAATCCAAAGAGCTTGTAATGAGAGGCTGATGCAAACGTTTGCTGCGTAGGTTGAAGTACCGAAGGGGAGAAACGTTTACTGGGGGCGTTTTCGTGCGTGACGTTTGCACGAACTGAATTACGCTGTGTTGCCTGGCGATGACTAAGCAAGTTATGCTCTTTTTCTGTTAAGTATGAATCGAATCAGTCTATTTGTTACACTAATAAAAGAAATTATAGGAAAGATGATCAAATGCTCATGTCCATAAAAATGAAAATGAAAATGATGAAGAGAAAACGAGAAACTGATCATGCTAACAGCCATCACGTCCCGTTTCCAGAAGCAAAAACACAATCGCAGAGAAACTGCCCGGTCGCACAAGCACACAAGGAGCCCCACGTTCGCCACACACACAAACAGACAAACTCGAAAGCACAGTCAGTGTTGTGTAATTCTAGCTTTTAAGAAGCGGCCCAAATGCTTACTCTTGCGTCCACTCTCTCACGCCTTTGCTTTTAGCCCCGCCCCTTTCCAAGCACGCGCGCGTCTGATACCCAGCCAACGCCCTGCTTGCCAAGTGCCCACCTGCCCTGCCCTCCTACGCGAGTCACGTCTTGCATGTATGCACCTGCACTTTTTTGGTGGGGGGAGGAGGGGAGGAATATATATCTCTTTCAGAAAACACGTAAAGAAAAAGAAATGATAGATAAGCGCAAATTGATAAAACAAAAACACATAGATACAAAAATGAATTCGTCTCATAGAGTTTACATCAATACAGATCAAGAATGAGATGAATACAGGTTAAACCAAGTTTCAATATATATCAAAGAGAAAAAAAACTAAAAAAAAAAAAGTCCGTGAAAATCTTGCAACAGAAATAAGAAGAAAAAAAGTCATAACCAAGTCAAAAAAAAAAAAAAAAAAAAAAAAAAAGACAGTCATCAAGGTAATCCCATCCCCATGAAATACGAGGAGTTACGTCAGTACTCGTACCATACATAAAAAAAATATATATATATTGAAAAAAAGAAGACGAAAATCAATAATAAAACGCCAAAAGACAAGAGACGATCAAACGTACTCTGAGCTCGTGGTTACATCCCCTGACGACTCGAGTTACCGGGTCGTACGCTGCGTCAGAGGAGGTCGTTTGGTCAGTGGCTCGTGTTGCCGAGTTGCGTGAGGAGTTGAGGGAGTTGGGGTCGAAGGAGATAGGGGAAGGAGAGATAAAAAGAGGGAGGGAGGGAGGGAGGGAGGGAGGGAGGGAGGGAGGGTAGGGGGACTGGGAGAGAGATGGAAAGAGATCTAGGTGAGGGTGATGGAGGAGAGGAAAATATATAAGTATATATATGTATATATGTATATATGTATATACACATGTATACAGACACACACGCATATATACATATACACATACATATACATATACATATACATATATATATATATATATATATATATATATATATATATATATATATAGAGAGAGAGAGAGAGAGAGAGAGAGAGAGAGAGAGAGAGAGAGAGAGAGAGAGAGAAATCAAGAAAGTAAGAAAATTACATTTCGGAATGTCTTTTCTCTCATACACATTTACCAATATCGACACACAACTACACTTCCTCATGAACACCAACTGAAAAAACCGGAGACTCAAATGAAAACAACAAAATGAAGACAATTTCTGTTTTCTGTACCGTCAGCTTACAGCATGTACGGAATCCTTTTTATCATTATTACTATTACTGTCATTACCACTAATTCAGTTACAATGATTATTACTGTTACTACTACTACTTTCGTTATCATTATTACTATCATCATTGGCATCATCATTACCGTAATCATTAGCATTATTATCATTATTTTTGTCACCATTATTATGATTCTTGTCATTATTATCAATATTTACACCATTACCGAAGTAACTACAACCACTACCAAAACTACCATTATCATTAGTCATTACAACTCTTCCTACTACTACTACTACTACTACTACTATTACCATCACAATAATTATCATTACCATTATAATAATCATTCGTGTTACTAACGACCATTACCACTACTACCACCATCATCCTTATCACCATCACCATTAACTACCAATCTCGAGACGGTTCTCCCACACACACATACCCCGCCACAGAACCACTTTAGGAACCATATGCACGCGGGTGGGTTCGCGGGTGGGTTCCTGTGCCTCCACCGCGGCGCTTTGGGATCTGGGTCAGCAGGTACTCGTCTGCTCGTCTCCTCCCCCCCCCCCCCACCCCACCCCACCCCTCACTCGCTCGCTCGCTCAGGAGGAGAGCTGCTCGAGCTAAGGACGAGGGTGAGGAATTTCCGCTACAGATGGGAGTTACCGCAGAGTGTTATGGATTTGAGTGTGTCTGTTTGTGTTTGTCTGTTTGTTTGTTTGTTTGTGTGTGTGTGTGTGTGTGTGCGTGTACACACACACAAACATATATATATACATATATATATATATACATACATATATACATATACGCGCGCACGTGTTCATCCACGAAAACACTAAGAGAAAACAAAAACGAAAAAGACAAACAGAAAAAGAAGAAAAAAAAAACAAGCTACAAAAACTCAGTCAATCAAACAAACAAACAAACAAACAAAGGGAAAAACAAAACAAAAAACGGCAAACATTCCGATCCATAAACACGTAACACTCAGCTGCACGTGAAAATTCATCCACACAGCAAAGGGGGGGGGGGGAACTCGGCACAGGAGAGAGTTGTCGGAAGACCCAGTACTCGACATCTGTCAATCACGAGGTGGCCACAAGCCTTATAATGGGGCGTGCCAAGGTATTCTGTAGTGGTGTCAGAGGGGGGTTGGGGGAGGGAGGGAGGGAGAGGAGGGAGAGGAGGAATACGGAGAGGCGAGAGAGAGAGGGGGAAGGGGGGCAAAGGGAGGGAAGGAGAGAATGGAAGAGAGAAAGGGAAACAGAAACAAGTAAGAGAAAGAACATGAAAATGAAATATGGGAGAAGAAAAAAAAACATGCATACATATATGCATATATTTATATAAATATATATATATAAATATACATATATATATATAAATATATATATATATATATACATATATATGTATGTATATGTATGTATATATATGCATATATATACATATATTCATATACAGTATATATATATGTGTGTGTGTGTGTGTGTGTGTATGTCTGTGTGTGTGTGTGCGTGTGTGTGTGTGTCTGTGTGTGCGTCCGTGTGTGTAAAATGCTGAACAAACACATTACTCCGCATTAACCCGAATTTCGAGGCACGCTTTCAGATAAGGTTCAGTCAGATCTGAATAAGAAACGCCAGTTGTTAGATTTCCTTCGCAGAAAACGAATTCGTGTCAGCGGAAGTACAGTACCTGGAGCTCCTCACCGTAATTTAATCTTATTCTCACTCGGAACGCTTTTGTAAAAAAAACTATTTCCCTTAAATTTCGAGAAAGTTTTTTTTTTGCTCGCGAAAATATCTCAAGCTAAATCAGCTATCATTCTTTATCATTATTTTCTATCTCTCTTATCATCACTTATCCATCCTCATATTTATTACGTTATTTTACATTTTCCTAACAGTTCTATCAGCCTTATTTCAATAACATATAATTCCTTTCAAACAAAGGGGAATGGCAATTAAAAATGAAAATGATGATGCTGGCGGATCAATTCTTATAAAATCTAAGCCCGGAAACGATTTTTCATCATGATTAGATAATTACAAGTTGATTGGCGGAATCATTTATTTGTTACTTAATCAACATCCGTTTTAGATGTTGAAACCGGGCCGAGGAAATCTGAATGTAAAATTAAAGTTAAATCAAAATTAAAATCAAAGGTCTGAATGTAAAATTAAATTGGTAGTTATGCTAAAGATCATCCTTTAACTTCTTGTTAATTTCTATATCAAATGTAATTAATATATTTGATATTTCATATACTTTTTAGTTTTTTACGATGTGCTTGTTTAAATACTCCCTATTCGTCTCTCTTTATTCATTCCTTTAATA
>BOPN01002257.1:180000-182500 GCA_017312705.2 Penaeus japonicus | reverse complement strand
ACATCACCAATAATGATATTAATGATAATGATAACCGTGATAAAAACAATGATAATGATTAGGATAATAATAACAATGATGATGATAGTAATAATGATGATAATAATGATGATAATAATAAGAAGAATAACAATGATGATAATAATATGAAGAATAACAATGATGATAATGATGATATTGATAGTAGTAATAAAATTACCAATAACAATAATATTGATGATAATAGTAACAAGAGTAATAATGATGATGATGATAACAGTAATGATAATGATAGTAATTATCATGATAATGACAGTGATAATGATAACATCGATAATAATAATGTTAGTAAAAATTATAATAATAATGGAAATAGTGACAATGATGATGATAAGGAAGATAATGCAACAACAATAATAATCCTAATAATGATAGCAATAATCATAATAATTATAACAATAATCATAATATCGATAACAATAATCATAATAGTGATGCTAATGATAATGATGATAACATGGATTATAATATTGTTTCCAATCATTACTGTTATCATAATGATAATAAGAAAACAATAGTATAGAACGATCATAATTAATAATAATAATAATAATAATAATAATAATGATAATAATAATAATGATAATAATAATGATAAAATAATAATAATAATAATAATAATAATGATAATAATAATGATAATAAAATAATAATAATAATAATGATAATAATAATATTGATAATAATAATAACAATAATAATAATGACATTAATGGTAATGATAATCAAGATAAAGGCGAAGAAGGAGAAGAAAGAGAAGACGAAGAAGAGGAAGAAAAAAAAATCTAGAAATCGAACGGCTTAATGCATTGGCACTTTCCTCTGTGCTTTGAAGCCTTTTGTATTTGCACTTTGAATAAATTATCTGCAGTGTCATTATCAGTGTTCAGTGGTCACTATTTTCTAGTAGTCGAAATTCTGGACTTGGATTTAGGTATCGGGCCTATCTATCTGTTCTTATTGGTTATTGTTTTCTTCTATTTATGTATTTTTATTAATCGTTTCTTTAATTCAGACCTTCTTGCATTGCTACGTAATATTATTGCCCAATCGATTGCTGTCAATCCACGATCATTATTTACTAAGTTTTATTTGTTCTCATAGCCATTAATCTCTTCTTCTTCTTTTTTTCTTTTTCTTTTTTTTTCCTTTACAAACTCTATTTTTTTTTGTTTTTCTTTTTTCTAACCAGAACGCCATCCATGCACGCCCATGCGATATGAATAATAAATCTCGAATAGTGTCAACAATACTCGGAAATTCTTTTTGTATGTCCCATCTCTCTTCCATCCTGCCATACACTCTTTCGCTGCTGACAAACGTGTTATCCTTCGTATGTACACCAATCATTTGACCTTGTTTACGTTCTTGCATTTGGTCTGCTTTATGTCTGTCTGTCTGTCTGGGTCTTCTGTTATCAGATCCTATTCTCCTTCTTCTTTCTATCGCTTCTCGTTCTTTTCGGGTTCTTTCTCTGGTTCTTTTGTGTCTTGTTTGATTTGTTGTGAGTTTTTTTTTTCGTTTTTTTTTTTTTTTTTTTTTTTTTTTTTTTTTTTTTTTTTTTTTTTTTTTTTTTTTGGGGGGGGGGGAGTTGTAAGTTTGTTTGTTTTTTTCTTACTCTTCTGTCAGGTACTTCTGAATTTATCATTCTATTTCTTCCCTTCGATTCCATTTTCTCTTCTCTCTGTTATCCTTTCCGTTGACCTCTCTTGTCTCTCTCCTCCTCCTCCTCCTCTTCTTCTTCCTCCTCCTCCTCCTCCTCGACACCCGATCTCCCTACAGCAGCCCAGCAGAGGCTAGCGATGTGAGAGTAAGGGAAGGTGAAGGGGGTCTAGCTAACCTTAGCGGGTCTTGTGGACAAACAGACAAATATTTTCTTGCCTTCCGATGCCATTCGTGCGAGTGAGTTCAGTGTTCCTCTGGTTTAATTAGTTAAGTTTGCAGTGTTGAATCGATGGCTGCAAATATTGGGAGAGAAGGATAAATAGAGCTGCACACTATATACAGAGGGTGGGAGTGACGCCAAGAGCCGCAGTGGCGACCGGACCAGACGCACCGCACTGGTCCACAAGGCTAATAGGGGGGTTCTCTCGCGCGCTGGCCGCCTTTCCCGCCTCTTTCTCCCGGGAAAACAAGATAGAGAAACAATCGTCTGTTTTTTTGCTTTTTTTCACGTTGCTGCGAGGGAAGGAAGTCAAGTGTTGAGTGTCCTTACGAGATCGCGTCGCCGTCCTTTGATAATGAAGGAGGATAAAAAAGGGGGATAAGATAAATACTAATAATCGTGTTGTGATAGATCCGAAACGAAGCGACTCCTGAAACCCAGTGTTGTTGACGTGACCATCGGACCGCCATCACGGATCTTACTTATCATCGTATCTACTACTAACCTTAACAAACTCAAAGTGCTACGAACAAATAACAAAGAATAACAGAGATTTTTTAGTACGCCGATGAAATA
>BOPN01002257.1:167500-175000 GCA_017312705.2 Penaeus japonicus | reverse complement strand
CCTCCACCTCTGCTATGGATCTTCTGAACGCTGTTACGGCCAAAGGGAATTGTCATTGAACATGCATAGCGATTTCGTGTGATATTGTGTGCTTCAGATGGTGTTTATATCTGAAATAAAAATTTTGAAATGGTGTTTAATTTTTTTTTTTTTCTCTTTTTCTTAACTTTCCCCTTCTCCACCTCATTCGTCGTGTCCCACCTTATTTTAAAATTTTAATTTAAAAGAACTACTAATTCTTTATTCATGTATCTTATCAATCCATATACGTGAGTTAATGCATAAACACAACGACATAATCTTTTTTTTTTCTTTTTCTTTTTTTCTTTTTTTTTTGCTTTAGAGACTCAATCCACCGGAGGACACGCAGTACGAACAAAACGCGAAGAAAACAAAAACCAAAAAAACAAAAAAACAACAACAAAAACAAAAAAAGAAACACTCCCATTTTTATCACTAATCTCAAGCAAAACACAAGCACGCGAATCTCCAGCATATATATTCAGCTAAAACCCACATCAAGCACGCCTTTTCGCAGCTCGAATAGCATCAACTCTGCCTATTTGTCAGCGATCAGCGGTAAAGCTTCAGTATGTTCGAGGCTTCGACTTGCCCGAGCAACTGAGGCCTAGGGATCTACGTGGCCTCGGTGCTTCGTTTGTCAGGGATCGAAGCGGATTCGGCGGTTCGTTTGTGAAGGATCGCGGGGTGTTCGCCGGATCCGTTTGTTAGGGAATCGAAGCGACTTGTTTGATATGCGGAGGTGGGAGGGAGGGGGGAGGGAGGGAGGGAGGGAGGGAAAGGGGGGAAAGGGGAGTGGGAGGTGGGGAAGGAGAGGAGAGGGAGGGGGTTAGGGGGTTAGGGGGGTGGAAGGAGGGGGGGGAGGAGTGGAGGATGGAGGGAGGAGGGGTAAAAAGAAGGGGGCTTTGGGGGTGGAAAGAGGGGTGGGGGAGAGAAGGGGAAGGAGTGGAGGGAGGGAAGGGAAGGGGTGGTGGGAGGAAGGGAAGGAGTGGAGGGAGGGAAGGGAAGGAGTGGAGGGAGGGAACGGAAGGTGTGGAGGGAGGGAAAGGAAGAAGTGGAGGGAGAGAAGGGGAAGGAGAGGAGGGAAGGAAGGGAAGGGAAGGGGTGGTGGAAGGGAAAGGAAGGGGTGTAGAAAGAATGGGGCTTGGGGGTAGAGAGGAAGGGGGGATGGATAGGGCAAGGGGGGGAGGGAGGAGGGTACAGGGATGAGACTAAGAAGTGTAAATATAAATGTATAAAAAAGGATATGACTGTAAATAATAGGAGTTACATTAGCGTAGTTTTTTTCCTCCGGATTCCAAACAAAGGAAAATCGCATTGAAATATATTGTAATGTAGCTTTTATATCAAGGAAATTGTAATATTATGATTAGAAAATTTTGTGATAACTCTCAAACAATGATTGAAAAGTATATGATAAAGATGTAAGATAAATATGATTTTATTAGACATAGCATTCAAACATACATCCGTGAGAAATCTTTAAAAGATAATCATTATGAAAAGAGAAAGAAAGAAAGAGAGAGAGAGAGAGAGAGAGAGAGAGAGAGAGAAGAGAGAAGGAATGCCAAAGAAAGACCGAAAGAGAGAGATAGAGAGAGAACTAGAGACACACAGAGAGAGAGAGAGAGAGAGAACTAGAGACACAGAGAGAGAGAGAGAGAGAAAGAGAGAGGTTACAAAAAAGAGAGAAATTCTGGAACTTCTTGGCCCAAAGGTACAAAGTCAACACGGCCGAAAGGAAGGAAAGAAACAGGAGGCGAACACAGAAAACGAGAAGGAGAAAGAGAAACTCAAGTAGAGAAGTTTCGAGAATATCAGGAGAGGTTCTCTTTTTTCTTCTTTCTTTCTGGGGGCGATGGCGGTGGGGGGGTTGTGGGAGGGGTTTATAGATGTATTTGGAAAAGGAGTATTAATTTTATTTTGGCTTATGTGTAATATCTTTGTCTTATGTGTAATATCTTTGACTTGTGTATAATATCTTTGACTTATGTATAGTATCTTTGATTTATATATAATATCTTTGACTTATGTATAATATCTTTGACTTATGTATAATATCTTTGACTTATGTATAATATCTTTGACTTATGTATAATATCTTTGACTTATGTATAATATCTTTGACTTATGTATAATATCTTTGACTTATGTATAATATCTTTGACTTATGTATAATATCTTTGACTTATGTATAATATCTTTGACTTATGTATAATATCTTTGACTTATGTATAATATCTTTGACTTATGTATAATATCTTTGACTTATGTATAATATCTTTGACTTATGTATAATATCTTTGACTTATGTATAATATCTTTGACTTATGTATAATATCTTTGACTTATGTATAATATCTTTGACTTATGTATAATATCTTTGACTTATGTATAATATCTTTGACTTATGTATAATATCTTTGACTTATGTATAATATCTTTGACTTATGTATAATATCTTTGACTTATGTATAATATCTTTGACTTATGTATAATATCTTTGACTTATGTATAATATCTTTGACTTATGTATAATATCTTTGACTTATGTATAATATCTTTGACTTATGTATAATATCTTTGACTTATGTATAATATCTTTGACTTATGTATAATATCTTTGACTTATGTATAATATCTTTGACTTATGTATAATATCTTTGACTTATGTATAATATCTTTGACTTATGTATAATATCTTTGACTTATGTATAATATCTTTGACTTATGTATAATATCTTTGACTTATGTATAATATCTTTGACTTATGTATAATATCTTTGACTTATGTATAATATCTTTGACTTATGTATAATATCTTTGACTTATGTATAATATCTTTGACTTATGTATAATATCTTTGACTTATGTATAATATCTTTGACTTATGTATAATATCTTTGACTTATGTATAATATCTTTGACTTATGTATAATATCTTTGACTTATGTATAATATCTTTGACTTATGTATAATATCTTTGACTTATGTATAATATCTTTGACTTATGTATAATATCTTTGACTTATGTATAATATCTTTGACTTATGTATAATATCTTTGACTTATGTATAATATCTTTGACTTATGTATAATATCTTTGACTTATGTATAATATCTTTGACTTATGTATAATATCTTTGACTTATGTATAATATCTTTGACTTATGTATAATATCTTTGACTTATGTATAATATCTTTGACTTATGTATAATATCTTTGACTTATGTATAATATCTTTGACTTATGTATAATATCTTTGACTTATGTATAATATCTTTGACTTATGTATAATATCTTTGACTTATGTATAATATCTTTGACTTATGTATAATATCTTTGACTTATGTATAATATCTTTGACTTATGTATAATATCTTTGACTTATGTATAATATCTTTGACTTATGTATAATATCTTTGACTTATGTATAATATCTTTGACTTATGTATAATATCTTTGACTTATGTATAATATCTTTGACTTATGTATAATATCTTTGACTTATGTATAATATCTTTGACTTATGTATAATATCTTTGACTTATGTATAATATCTTTGACTTATGTATAATATCTTTGACTTATGTATAATATCTTTGACTTATGTATAATATCTTTGACTTATGTATAATATCTTTGACTTATGTATAATATCTTTGACTTATGTATAATATCTTTGACTTATGTATAATATCTTTGACTTATGTATAATATCTTTGACTTATGTATAATATCTTTGACTTATGTATAATATCTTTGACTTATGTATAATATCTTTGACTTATGTATAATATCTTTGACTTATGTATAATATCTTTGACTTATGTATAATATCTTTGACTTATGTATAATATCTTTGACTTATGTATAATATCTTTGACTTATGTATAATATCTTTGACTTATGTATAATATCTTTGACTTATGTATAATATCTTTGACTTATGTATAATATCTTTGACTTATGTATAATATCTTTGACTTATGTATAATATCTTTGACTTATGTATAATATCTTTGACTTATGTATAATATCTTTGACTTATGTATAATATCTTTGACTTATGTATAATATCTTTGACTTATGTATAATATCTTTGACTTATGTATAATATCTTTGACTTATGTATAATATCTTTGACTTATGTATAATATCTTTGACTTATGTATAATATCTTTGACTTATGTATAATATCTTTGACTTATGTATAATATCTTTGACTTATGTATAATATCTTTGACTTATGTATAATATCTTTGACTTATGTATAATATCTTTGACTTATGTATAATATCTTTGACTTATGTATAATATCTTTGACTTATGTATAATATCTTTGACTTATGTATAATATCTTTGACTTATGTATAATATCTTTGACTTATGTATAATATCTTTGACTTATGTATAATATCTTTGACTTATGTATAATATCTTTGACTTATGTATAATATCTTTGACTTATGTATAATATCTTTGACTTATGTATAATATCTTTGACTTATGTATAATATCTTTGACTTATGTATAATATCTTTGACTTATGTATAATATCTTTGACTTATGTATAATATCTTTGACTTATGTATAATATCTTTGACTTATGTATAATATCTTTGACTTATGTATAATATCTTTGACTTATGTATAATATCTTTGACTTATGTATAATATCTTTGACTTATGTATAATATCTTTGGATAAGTCTTGAAAGAAAATAATTGACTCGAAGGAAAAAAGAGAGATAGAGAGAGAGAGATGGAGAGAGAGAGAGAGAGAGAGAGAGAGAGAGAGAGAGAGAGAGAGAGAGAGAGAGAGAGAGAGAGAGAGAGAGAGAGAGAGAGAGAGAGAGAGAGAGAGAGAGAGAGAGAGAGAGAGAGAGAGAGAGAGAGAGAGAGAGAGAGAGAGAGAGAAAGCGAAAGGAAGAGAGAGAGAGAGAGAGAGAGAGAGAGAGAGAAAGAACCATCACAAAAAAAAATCCAAATAGAATAAAAGTTAAACAAAGACCCGAGAAAATGAAAAGATGAAGAAATTTAAACAAAAGACGAAAATAAGATGAATTTGAGATGCAAATAATATTACACGAAAGAAACGAGATACAGAAGGCATCAATTTCCTTTTTTTTCTAAAATTCGAAAAAAATAATCGAGATTTGAAATAAGAACATGACAAGTGACTGAAATTAATGCAAGACAAGTAAGTTAAATTGATATACGATAGAAGACGTAAAATCAACACATGACTGATGACTTTAATCAATATATGACAAGTGACTTAAAATAAGCACATGACAGATGAATTAAATCAATGCACATCATATGACTTCAAAATGAAGAAATGATAAAACCAGCAATAACGATAGTGACAATGACACCGAGAATATTAGAGAGACGAACGAAAACGATAATACAACCCCTTGCATTTAAAATTCTAAACTTTTCCTAGACGAATAAAAAAAATGAAAAAATAAAAATAAATTTAAAAAAATCACAACCCCCCTAAAAAAAATCCTAAATCATCCGACCACAAGATACAGCAAAAGATTTTTATTTTCAATGATTATATTAAAAAAGAAAAAGAAAAAAAAATGTGTCCAGAGGCAAGTGCGCGTCTGTGACTGCGCTTTGGGATACGTCTTTGTTTCTGTTGGACTTTGGGATAAGAAGGTGCTATATTTGCTTGGTGTAAAAGCCCAAAGTCCTAAGAAATTCTTTCCGATAGTCGTCCCTCAAACCAAAATCTTTTGGTATGTTTTCCTTTCTCTTTGAATTTCGTTTTGTGTTTGTGTGTGTTTTTTTTTTTTTTTTTTTTTTAATTCATCTTCTTTTTGGTGTTATTGTTAGAATTGTTGTTATTGTCATTTTTATCATCATCGTTATTATCATTATTATTGTTGTTGTCATTATTATTATCATTTATGATCATTATTGTAACTATTATTATCATCATTATCAGTATTATTACTATTATCCTCATTATCAGTATTATTACTAATATCATCATTACCATCATCATTAATACTATCATTATTATCATGATCATTATCATCATCGTTAGTATGCAAATCATTATCGTCAATATCATCAATATACCTTTCCCTAAATTATCTTGCACTTCAGGCTCAATTTTTTCCTTTTTTTTTCCTTTTTTTCCCCCCATCATCCTTTCCTCCCCATATTCATTCATCCTTCCCTATCATAATTCAACCCTCCGCCCTTACGAAAAACTAAATTCCCAAGAGTCTTCATAATACAAACTTCCCTTATCAAAAAAAAAAAAAAAAAAAAAAAAAAAAAAAAAAAAAAAAAAAAAACATACACACACACACGCAAGGTCTCTCTCTTTCCAGCATGTGTGCACACCAACATGAACGTCCATTTTTTCGCCTCATATCACGCCGCAAGCCTAGCGGTTGCATCTCCTCCACATGATAACATGTCTCAATATCTTACGGTAAACGAGGTGAAGATGGAGGAGAAGGAGAAAGAGAAGGAGGAGAAGGAGAAAGAGAAGGAGAAGGAGAAAGAGAAGGAGGAGGAAGAGGAGGAGGAGGAGGCAGAGGAGGAGGAAGAAGAGGAGGAAGAAGAGGAGGTGGAGGAGGTGAGGAACGAAGATAAGTTAGGAGAAGAACAAGAAGGAGAAAGAAAAAAAAAGAAAAAAAAAGAAAAGAAAAGAAGAGAAGAAGAAGAGAAAAAAAAACAACGAAAACCCTTCTACAAACTATTTCCACTTTCTTCCACAAACAATGGTCCCCGCCATGTTTTTGCCGAGTGAAATATTTTCCAACGGATGGGAGCATTTGTCCAGCAAACATGGCGGAGGAAGTAAGGTCCCGGTACTCGGCCACGCTTTGTTTACATTCCCAGCTTGCTTACGGCGCGCGTCCCAACCAAGGCTCGTCCTGGAAATACCGCCCGTAAGTCCCCCCTGCTCCCCCCTGCCCCCCCCCCACGCCCACCCCCAACCCCACGCCCACTCCCAACCTCCCTCCCTCTCCGGCGCGGGTTGATTGGGCTAAAATCTACGCCAAGCTGAAGGAATTGACTTTCTTTTGAGGGTGGGGGGAGGGTGGAGGATGGAGGGTGGGGGGGGAGGGAGGGGGAGAAAGATAAGAGAGAGAGTGGGTGGGGGGCAGGAGGAGAGGGAGGGGAGGGGGGGGAGGGGGGAGGAGAGGGAGGGAGGGGGGAAAGAGGAGAGGGACGGGGGTAGAGGAGAGGGAGGGGGAGGGAGGAGAGAGAAGGAGAGGGAGGGGGAGAGAGGAGAGGGAGGGTGGAGAGAGAGGGGAGAGAAAGGAGATGGAGGGGGAGAGATGAAAGAGAGAGGAGAGGGACGGGGAGAGAGAAAGAGGAGAAGGGTGAGAATGAAGGAAGGACGGAGGGTCGGGGGTAGGAGGGGGAGAGGAATAGGGAAGGGGGGGGGGTGAAAGGAACAAATGTAGGGTTCTATTTTTTAGAGGTTGTATGAGCAAATCA
>BOPN01002257.1:152500-155000 GCA_017312705.2 Penaeus japonicus | reverse complement strand
AAAGATAATGACAATAATAATAATAATAACAAGAGTAATAATGATAATGATGATAGTGATAACAATAATGCTGACTGTAATGATAAGGATGATAATTACAATATTGATAACAAAAAGGATAATAAAAATTATATTTATTAAAATCATAATGATAATAATAATGTTGCTGATAACAACAATGATGATAAGGATAACAATAGTAATATTGATAATGATGCTAATTGCAGTAATGATAATAATATTAATGATAATGATGATAATGAAATATATTATTATTATAACAATAATAATAATAATAATAATGATAATAACGATAGTAACAATAATGATGATAACAATGATGATAATGATAATAATATTAATAATGATAATAATGATGACAATAACAAAAAATGATAATGGTAGTGATAATGATAATAAAAACAATAATAATGGTGATGATGATGATGATAAAAATAATGATAATAAAGTTAATGATGATGTCATTAATCATACGGATAACAATAATGATTATGATAATGACCGTAGCATTGATGATAATAAAAATAATAATGATAATGATGATGATGATAATAATGATAGGAACTGTAACAACAATGATTATCATTATTGTTGTTGTCTTTAATACCATTATTATTGCTATTAGTGTCATTAACACTGTTATTGGCGTTATTATTATTATCATTATCATTATAATAGATATTATTATCAACATCTTTATTATTTTTGTTATCATCATTATAACGATAATATAAAGCTGAAAATGATGACAGTTATGATAATGATAACAATCATAACAATGATATTGGTAATAGTGATAATATTGTTTATAATAATGACATTATTAACTATAGTTATGATAGTTGTAGTAGTAGCAGTCATGATGATGATAATGATGATGATGATAATAAAGATGATAACAATAATAACAATGATAATGGTGGTAATCATGATAGTAATAATAATAATATTAATGATGATTGTACTAAAAATAGTGATACTAATAACAATGATGATAAAAATAATGAAAATGATAATAAACATCATAACCATTATAATCATTGTTACTATCATCATACTTATAACAGTAAGAAAAACAAAGCACAGTAATGTTAATAATATTAATGATATAGTGACGATAACAAAATCAATAAGAAATCATATGATGATAATGATAGAGGCGATGATACTAATCACAAAATAATTTAGCAAGAAAAGCAATGCCAATGATAATGATTATGATAATGATAATGATTATAATTATTACGATCCTCTGCTTATCAATATACTGATGATTCAGTTCATACATATAATATCATCCTCATGTTAATCATAAAGATAATCGTTAAGATAATTATGCTCACCATCATTATCGAAGTATTTTCATCATCTTTATTTGTGTTATCATTATCACTCATAAAAATATGTATTGTCATTATACTTATCATTATCATTGTTATTACTATCATTTTTTTCATTTTTTTCAGTAGTGGTAGTAGATGTAGTAGTAGTAGTAGCAGTATTGGTGGTGGTAGTAGTTGTTGTTGTAGTAGTAATAGTAGTAGTAGTAGAGGTAGTTGTTGTAGTAAGAGTAGTAGTAGTAGAAGTAGAGGTAGTTGTTGTTGTTGCTGTAGAAGTAGTAATAGTAGTAGTAGTAGTAGTAATAATAGTGGTAAGGGTAGCTGTATTTATAGTAGAGGTAGTAATCGTATTTTAATATCAGTAGCAGAAGTAGCACTTATGTTATGATAATTGTTATTACTATTATTACTACTAGTTCCGACAAAACACAATAGTTATCATAATAAAAGTTATTGTTGTTTCGCGCCGTAACTCCACACACCCTAACAGCTGATCCCTCAATCCAAATTCCTATCATTTATCAAACATTTATCCAAAGTTACAAGCCATGATCAATCCTATCAGTTTATCCAAGCAAATAAAAGAAAAAGACAAAAAAAAAGACGAAGAAAAAATAAATAAATAAATAAAACTTTACCATCATATAACATCGACGTTGGCATCACGACTGTTCGAATTGCTGGTCGAAGCCAGAGTCAAGTGTTCTTCAGCTGATCTGCACTTCGGGACACGGTGGGAGCGACGTAGGTGGGCCGGTGGGTTGAGTGGTTGAATGGGGGGGGAGTAAGGGTAGAGGGGGGGTTTGAGGAGTAGGGGTTTGAGGCACTAGTAGGGGTAGGGGTTGGGGGGTGGTATGGGTGGGGGATGGGAGATGGGAGATGGGGGGGGGGTTGAGGTACTAGTAGGGGTGGTACCAGGGGTAGGGTTGGGTAAGGGGGGTAAGGGGGGGGGGTGAGTAGGGGTTTGAGGCACTAGTAGGGGTGGTACTAGGGGTAGGGGTGGGTTGAGTGGTTGAGGGGGTAAGGGTGGGGGATGAGGGATAGAGGGTTGAGGAGTAGGGGTGGGTTGGGTAAAAGTGGTGGTGGGGGGGGGGGGGATTGAGTGGTTGGGGTGGGTAGGGAAAGGGGGGTGGGGGTTG
>BOPN01002257.1:130000-132500 GCA_017312705.2 Penaeus japonicus | reverse complement strand
AGCCACTCGTGTGTTTCCCGGATGCTAATGATCCAAATCACGTGATGTATAGATCATTAGCAATGACTTACAGTGACTTATACAGCCTCCCTTTCCACCACCCCTCCCCCCAGCCCCACTACCATACCTCCCTCTTAGGTATGCAACCGAATATTCAACGTAAAGGTAGACGAAGGTAGATAAAATAGACGGAGAACTGTAAATAGGCAACCGGAAGAAAGGTCGATTGGTAGACGGAAGGGGAGAGGAGGAGGGGGGGGGGTACCTGGAGGGTAGACAGGTAGACAGGAAGACAGGTAGACAGGAGTTGAGAGAGGGCGACCGTCTCATATATTTCCAAACGCACCATATTTGACCCATGTCCGGACACTATAGAACGAGCAAATGCTTTTGAATGCTGCCATTACAAAGCACTGATTGTGCGTGAAATTCCTAAAGGGTCTCTTTCTCTCTCTGTTTCTCTTTCTCTCTCTCTCTCTCTTTCTCTTTGGCTTTTCACTTTTATTTGGTGGTTTATGAATAACGCGAATTACAATGGTCTTGCAAATATGGGCGTTGTTATAAGTTGTTTAAGAGTGATGTATTGAATAACTCTACCTTTATCTAAAATTCAGGTAATGTTAGTTTTGTTTTGTGCGTTGTTCTTTTGTTCGGTTGATTTTTCTTTCAGTTTTCTTTCTTTTCTCTCTATTTCTTCATTATTAGCATAATTATATTTGTCGTTCATTATCATCATCATTATCATCATCACCATCACCACTATTATCACCATCATCACCACCATCATTATCATCATCATCACCACCATAACCATCACCACCACCATCATCATCATCGTCATCACCACCATCATCACCACCACCATCATCACCATTATCACCACCATCATCATCCTCACCACCATCATCATCACCACCACCATCATCATCATCACCACCACCATTATCACCACCACCACCATTATCAGCATCATCACCATCACTCTCCATTCCTTTGTCTTCCCTTCCTTCCATAAATCTCCCATACAGAATAATATTTACATATATAACACACCATAATCGTATTTCACTTTCGTCACCGATTAAAAGAAAAAAAACAAAAACATATATCACTGAAATTGATTGATTTGGCAGATCATTTGCATATAGCGAATTATTTGCATATTTTTATCTATAACTTAATCCTCTTTTTTTCACTTTTTTCGTATTATTATTTTCTTCTTCTCCACTTCTCTTTCTTCGGTCTTCCTTTACCTAATTTATGATTATTATGATTCTTCATTTTATGTTTTCATTTTCTCTTCTTCCACCCCTTTTCCTCCTCCTCTTCTTCCCCCCTTCTTCCACGTCCTCCCCCTTTTCCTCTTCTTCTTCTTCTTCCCCCCTTCTTCCACGTCCTCCCCTTCTTCTTCTTCTTCTTCTTCTTCTTCTTCTTCTTCTTCTTCCTCTTCCTCCTCCTCCTCATCGTTCTCCTCCTTCTCCTCCTCCTCCTCCTCTTTCTCCTCCTTCTCCTCCTCCTCCTCCTCTTCCTCCTCTTTCTCCACCTCCGATCTTCACACATTAACTTATTCCGACTTCTCGTTCTATTATGCCATCCCTACCTTTCCATCATCCCCCCTATCCCCCTCCATCCCTTCCTCCTCCCTCCTCCCTCCTCTTCCCCTCTCCCGCTACCCTCGCCCTACCCCCTACCCCCCTACCCCTACCCCTAACCTCGTTCGAGCCACCCGCTACCCCCCCTTCCCCCCCGCTGTGCCCGGTTGTTCGCCCACCAGGGTACCCCTTTGTGGACACTGTCAGCATTTGTCAGCATTTGTCAGCATTGTAGGTTGGATACCACAAGCCGTGTTACGCTCTGGGAAGGGGGAGAGAGAGGGGGAGGGGGAGGGAGAGGGGGAGGGGGAAATAGCTGGGATATGTGGGGGGGGATGGAGGGAGGGAGAGGGAGGGGGAGGGGGAAATAGTTGGGATGCATGGGGGGATGGAGGGAGGGGATGGAGGGGGAAGGGGAGGGAAGGAGAAGGTGAATGAGAGAGAGAATGATGGGGAGATGAATGTAAAAGGGAGAGGGAGAGGGAGAGGGACATAGAGAGAGAGAGAGAGAGAGAGAGAGCGAAAGAGAGGAAAGGGGAGGGGGAGGGAGAAGGTGAATGAGGTGAATGATAGGGAGATGAATGCAAAAGGGCGAGGGAGAGGGACAGAGAGAGAGAGAGAGAGAGAGAGAGAGACAGACAGAGAGAGAGAGAGACAGAGAACAGATAGATAGACGAACAGAAAGAGAGAAAGAGAAAGAGGACACCGACAGACAGACAGACAGACAGAGAACAGATAGAAAGAAGAACAGAGAGAGAGAAAGGGAAAGAGAACAGACAGACAGACAGACAGACAGACAGACAGGCAGGGGACCGAAGCCAAGCCCTTTGGAGAGCGAGAGCGTGTCAGCGAGGCCCTCCTGACGAAGATGGATCGTGAGGCATCAGGTCTTGTTCCTTCGTGTTATT
>BOPN01002257.1:105000-110000 GCA_017312705.2 Penaeus japonicus | reverse complement strand
ACATCCTTAGTTAATTTGTGTGCAATGAGTTATTTTCAATTTGTAACAGAATTTTGCATCTGAAGTTAGATTTATTTCTTTGCAATTCGTCACTATTATAATAGTTTCGTTAAGAATCTCCAGTTAGTTTGAACCTTTGAACCTCTGTGCTTGTTCATGCTGTTCTCTTCCTATTCTCGTTCTTAATGTTATAATTGAAAAAATTATATCAATTTTTTTATCACGGTTTCCATAGATCTATTTCGGATATATATTATGAAAAAGTAAGTATTTCTTTCAATTTTTTTTTTTTTTTTTTTTTTTTTTTTTTTTCAATGTCACAAATCTTCACCTCCCTTCTCGTTCCTTACCGATCTCACTCATTTTCATCCTTGTCACTCACCTCTCGCCAGAGTGACTGTCACATATCGAGGGAAAACATTCTCTTATAACTGCCATGCACTTTTGTCACTCTTTTTGCTATAGGTCTATCACATTTTTTGGGAAGTTTGGGTCTTATTTTTACCATGCTTTTGCCATACTTCTGTCACTTTCTCTCTCTCTCTCTCTCTCTCTCTCTCTCTCTCTCTCTCTCTCTCTCTCTCTCTCTCTCTCTCTCTCTCTCTCTCTCTCTCTCTCTCTCTCTCTCTCTCTCTCTCTCTCTCTCTCTTTCCCTTATGTCACACTTCTTTAAGACTTTTACCACGCCCATTTTACATCTCCGTCACACTCCTAGCGCATTTCTATCACACCTCTGCCTCTTACTGACACACTTCCGTCACACTTCCGTCACACTTCCGTCACACTTGAACCACTTTTCTGTAACACTTCTCACACTCTCTTCACTTCGCCATCGCCTCACACGCCTGAGAAATGGAAGTGTCCTGCACCATTTCCCTCTATGTTGCTGGCATGACACCTCTCTCTCTCTCTCTCTCTCTCTCTCTCTCTCTCTCTCTCTCTTTATTTCTTTCTCTCTGTCTCTCTCTCTCTCTCTCTTTATTTCTTTCTCTCTATCTATCTATCTATCTATCTATCTGTCGAACTCTCTCTCTCTCTCTTTATTTCTTTCTCTCTTTATCTATCTATCTGTCGAACTCTCTCTCTCTCTTTCTCTCTTTATTTCGTTTTATCTATCTATCTATCGAACTCTCTCTCTCTCTTATTTCTTTCTCTCTATCTGTCTATTTATTTATCTATCGAACTCACTCTCTCCTTCTCCCTCTCCCTCTCCCTCTCCCTCCCTCCCTCTCTCTCTCTCTCTCTCTCTCTCTCTCTCTCTCTCTCTCTCTCTCTCTCTCTCCCTCCCTCCCTCCCTCCCTCCCTCCCTCCCTCCCTCCCTCCTTCTCTCTCTCTCTCTAGACACTGGAACACCATACGAGACACTGAAACGTTAAACGAATCTCTGAAACACCAGAGAGAAGAGAGGGAGATAGAGAGATATACAAACAGACCGTTAAGAACAGAGACAAAGACAGGGAAACAGAGGAAAATAAACGACAAAATGAAAGAAAGAGACACAGAAAACAATAATAATAATAAAAAACATATATAAAAAATAGGGAAGAAAATTTTTATTTCTATATTTCTTACCCCATCTGGTTGGTGAGCTGTATGCCCCATGCCCCTTTTTCTGAAGGACTCGTAAAATTTCAAAAACTGTTTCAGGCTGTCTGTGTATGGGGAATCTTACTAAAGAATGCTCTTGTCAACATGTGCAACGTTGCAAGTCTGTTCCTTTAGCTGCAAAATCTTCTGTTTCTTCTTTTTTGTCAAAGTATTTTCTGGCATAGTAGTTTTTGAGAATTGCATCTTTGCATTTATGATTTTTTTTATTATTCTGGTTGTTCATATGATTATTATCATTATCATTATTATTGTTGTTGTTATCATTATCATGATTGTTGATGTTGTTATTATCATCATTATTATTACTATCATTATCGTTGTTGGTGTTATTATTATTATTATTATTATTATTATTATCATTATTAGTATTATCATTATTAAATTTATTATTATTATCATTATTATCATTATCATTGTTATCATTATTATTATTATTATCATTTCCAGTATGATTGTCGTTTTCATCATTATTACCATTATCATCATTATTGTCCTCCTCCTATCACTATCACCATCATCATTACTATCATTACTATTGTCATTAATACTTATCATTATAGTAAGTCATGGTTGAATAATTGTGTAATGATGGTGCTAATAATCAAACTAAGCTGAACTCATCCCACTGTAGCACTGTAGCCTATAGTTATCTTCAGCATCTTCACCATACCCAAGAGCAACTTCCATCATATTAGCACTATCACTCTATCAACCATTTAAGAACCACCATTCGCCACCTCTGCGTACATACACCGTCCCTCCCCCACTCCCCTTGCACACACACCATGGGGGGAAGGGGGGAGGGGGGAAGGAGGGAAGGAGGGAAGGAGGGAGGGAGAGAGAGAGAGAGAGAGAGAGAGAGAGAGAGAGAGAGAGAGAGAGAGAGAGAGAGAGAGAGAGAGAGAGAGAGAGGGAGAGATAAAGAGAGAACCCGAGAGAAACAAAAAACCGAGAGAAAGAGAGAGAGAGAGAGAGAGAGAGAGAAAGAGAGAGAGAGAGAGAGAGAGAACCCGAGAAAGAGAGAAAGAGAATCCGAGAGGGAGAGAGAGAGAGAGAGAGTAGATTGAGACAAGGGGGTAAAGGGGTAAAGGGATAAAATAGGTGCGAGAGGGGGAAGAAGGGGTAGTCAAAGCACCCCCCTTTTCCCCTCCCCTCCCCCTTCCCCCTCAAACCCCATTCATGATCCGACTTTTATCGGTAAAGGGTGAACACCGTGGAATTAAAACGCGCATTCAACGTTTCTCTCCCAACTCATTGTAGGCTTGATTAAAGTTTTGTGTCGGGGTGAAATAATGTTTACTCCCTCTCACGCAACCATCTTTTGGGTTGTGTTGCATTTTATGAGGGCGTGCATGGGTGGGTGGGTGGGGTGGGTGGGAGGGTGGGGTTTGAGGGGGGGGGGGGGGGGGTAGTGTCGGATAGGGTAGGTAGGGTATGTGTTGTTGTGGGTTATGAGGTAAGGAGTAGGGGCTTGTGGGGGTAGGAGGGAAAGGGGGAGGGGGTGGGGGTGGGGTTAAGGGGGGTAAAGAGGGTGGAGTATAAGGTGGAATGCGTGCAAAGGTGTGGTTGCATGTGTGTGTGTGTGTGTGTGTGTGTGTGTGTGTGGTTGCTTGTGTGCGTGTGTTTGTGTTTATGTTTGTGTGTGTATTGTTATCATTGTTACTTCTATCTTTATCACTTTCTCATCATCTCTATTATTTTTCTTATTGTTACTATTGCCATTATTATTTTATTACTATTTTATTACCATAACCATATCCTTATTACGTCGACTTCTATTATTATTGTCATTATCATTATTATTATCATCATCATTATTATGATTGCTACGTTTGTTGTTGTTATCATTACTGTTATTATTGTCATTACCTCTACTCATTGCTATTACTTTTATCAATATTAATATCATTATTATTATTATCATTATGATTATTATTATCATCGTTATTACTATTATTATTATTGTTATTATCATTATATTAACTATCATCATTATTATCATTATTATCATCAATAAGATTATAATTATTACAATTAACATTATCATCATCACCATCTTCATTAGTATCATCCTTATCATTATTCTTATCATTATCAGTCAGTATCATTACTATAATTATCATCATTATTATTGTTATAATCATGATTATGATTATGATAATTGATATCACCGCTTTCATCATGGATCTGTATAAATCATAATCTGTATGCAGCAAGAACAAGAAAAAGGTATATAAACAAAGACAAACAAATATATAAAGATACAATTAAAGCAAATACAGACGAAAAAAGACAAACAAACACACAAGAATTAAATCAGAACAAAGACAAAACGAAAGAAAACAAAATAACCAAATGACGAACAAAGACACAAACACACAGAACAAAGACAAAAACAGACAAAAATGACAAAATACAAAAACAAAACACAAAGACAAGACAAGAAAACAGACAAAAAAATAAAACAAACACATAGAAAAAAAAGAAACATAACAAAAACAAACAAAACACAAATACAAGAAAAAAAAAAACAGACAAAAAACAAAGACATAGAAAGACAAAAAAAAAACACCTAGAAAAAAACAAAACAACAAAACCAACAAAGACAAAAGCAACAAAGGCACAGAATGGCTATCCATGTAACCCACATAACTTGAGTGAGTGAAGGTGGTGGTACATTATCCCTATTGAGAAGCACCTGTTTCTGAGCCCCGAGTTTCCCAAGGGGTGGAGGAGGTGGAGGGATGATATGGAGGTGGAGGGAGGAGATAGAGGTGGAGGGGGTTGAGGGAGGAGGTGAAGAGGGTGGAGGGGGTGAAGGGGGTGGATATGGAGGTGGTGGGAGGAGGTGGAGGTGGAGGGAAGATATCGAGGTGGTGGGAGGAGGTGGAGGTGGAGGGGTGGATGGAGGAGGAGGGCAAGGTGGGAAGAAGGTGGTAGTGGAGCGTGTGGAGAAGTAGGATGAATGAGGAGGAGGAACAGAGAGAGAGAGATAGATGGACCAAATTAATAGATAGATAGAAATAGATAAATAGAGATATAGGTAGATAGAGAGATAGATAAGAGATAGATAAAGATGGTAGATGGCGAGGAAGGCAGGTTACAGAAAGAGAGAGAGAGAGATTTGATTTGATTTTGATATGTTTATTCATACTATATACATTGTATACACATGAATAGGCATAGGAACTATGCCTAAATGATTTGTACAGTTCATATTAGTTTCTGAGACATACATTGTTGGTAAAACAGATATTACTGTGACCCTGTCAATCAATAAGCTAGGGCAAAGCTATACATAAGACATAGTAGTGCATGTATATCACTCTAGAGAGGCCTTGCAATTTTATCTATTACAGGCAAAGTCTTTGTGTTTACGTAATATATCTGAT
>BOPN01002257.1:70000-75000 GCA_017312705.2 Penaeus japonicus | reverse complement strand
AACCTGGCAGCAATACCAATCAGAAGAAATATCTTTTATTTGTTTTTTGTTTTTTTTTCTTCCGTATTTTTTCTGTATTTTCCTCCCTCTTCATTTAACATTTTCTTATAAGGAACTGATAACGGCACCCGAGGATGGCTATTCCTCTAAGCACATAATCTATTTAATGTAAACTCTTTTTCATTCATTTGATAAGAAGAAAAAAAATACATTTCTTTCACTCAAACCGATATCAAATAACTTCCCCTGAAAAAGAATATTACGCTATTTGTATTCTCTTTGACTTCTCAAGGTTCTAATTAAGGTCCGGCATCATTCATGCCATTATAACCGGGAATAGGATCATAGCCCTTATAACAAATTCACGAAGAGATAAAAACAAAAGCTCCATCTAGTGATTAATCTTCCTGTTTTTCCGTGTCTGGTATCGGGGCAGGCATCTCGGCTAATTTTGACCCTTATTACATGTATTGTATTGACGTGTTTATCTAATGTATTACCTTTGTTTTCTTTCGTACACGCACCTTCGTGTAAGATGCGCCCCCTTGCGGCCATATGCTCGCCGCGGACACACAATTTCGCGAGGGACTATTTCCCTGTGGAATTTCTTAGAAGCGATAGATAGGGTGAGTCCGAGGCGGGGAGCGATAGATAGATAGAGTAAGAGGCATGGGGTGATAGATAGGGAAAGTCCGGAGCGAAGGGCCGTGGTATGGGCGTTTGTGTTTATTTCTAGAACAGACAGTGGTATATTTGTAGCTTTTAACAACCAAGGAAAGATACTAAAGGGCTGAAATGTTATAACCCTTTTCGATACAAGGAGAATGTGAGTGAAAGCGATCGAGCGAATTAGTGAGAGAGAGAGAGAGAGAGAGAGAGAGAGAGTGAGAAATAGAGGATTGGGTGGGAGACAGATAGTGAGACAGAGACAGACAGAGAAATTGAGCGTAAAAGCGAAAAAATAGAGAGATAGATAGAGAGAGCGAAAAAAAGAGAAAGAGAAAGCAAGAAAAAGAAAGAAAGAGAAAGCGAGAGATAGAAAGAAGACTCCAGTGTTCAATACCACAAAATTAAATATGATCTCAATACAGTATTGTATACTTGACGGCCTTTTGTGAGCCCATAAGTACACATACTAACCGTACCTTCAAATAACACAAGGAAGATAGTGAGGATTAAACAGAATGTGTGATGAATCCCTTAGAGTTCAACAGCACTTTTGGAAAATTATGCTTTATTGTGCCTTAAACTATAATCCTATTTTATTTTATTATTTTTTTTATACTCGTAATAATTTATATATGAAGAGTTACTCTTGGTAATTATTGAAGTTATTTTGCTATGACGTAATTCATGTTAAGTCTTAATCTGTGATGAATGCAGTTATCATTATCTTTGTTGGTGTTATCATGACATCAACTGATAGGTTTAAATTGCAATTAGTATGATATGAAAAAAAATCATTATTGTTATTAATAATGTTGTTTGGGTGATGGTAGTGATAACGATGGTGATTATAATCATCGTTATCCTATTATCCGTAATGATAACATCGGAATTATATGAATTGCAACAACAATGATAATAGGAGCAGTGGTAGTAGCTTCATTATAACTGTCAATATCAGATCATTGTCATTTTTCTTGCAAATCTCATTAACATTTGCAATAACAATGATTGTGGTAGCATTGCTAGTAATGATTATGATAGCATTGGTGATGATGATGATAGCGATAATGATAATGATAACAAGGATGGTAATAAAAGGGATGATGACAATGATAATCCTATAATTATAGCGGTGATAATGATAAAATAATAATGATAACAATAAGGATAATGATGATGATAAAATGATAATGATGATAACGATAATGATAATGATAATGATAATGACAATAATGATAATTCTAATAATGATAGTAATAATAATGATAATGATATTAAAAATAACAATAATAATAATAATAATAATGATAACGATAATAATAACAATGATAATAATAATAATAACAATGATAATAATGATAATGATGAAAATGACAATGATAATGGCAATAATGATAAGGTTGCTTATTGCTATCGCATTTCCCCCACAGAAGATAAAGAGAAAGGTAAGAAAAGGAGGAAGAAAGAAAAAAAGATGAGATAGAAAAGAAAGAAAAGGAATAATAATAAGAAAAAAAAAGAAGAATCAGGAAAACGAAGAAGAAAGAGGAGAGAAAGAAAAGAAGAAAGAAAAAGAACCGACGAAGAAGAACAAAAAAACAAAACAAACAAGATAAGGAAAAAAAACACGAAGAAAAAAAAGAAAAAAAAGAAAGAAGAACAACCACAAAGAAGAGGAAGAGGAAAGGAGCGGGGGGGGGGGGCGAGGAGCGAGGGGGGGGGGGGGGCGAGGGTAATAGGGGGGGGGGGGGTCAGATCCAGGAAGCTTCGTCTGCGTTGCCGTGCCGTGACCCACGAGCCACAGGGCGTCGGGGCAAACACCAAGAGCCGGCAAAGGCAGCGTGTTCAAACAAAGATTATGGTTAATTGAGTCCAAGTGCTGAAGGAAGTACATGCAAGGCGGTAGTTAATAAAACTGTATCATTTCATCACGTGTCTCGTGTAATTTGGGGTTAGCATGAGAGGGTAAACACATTATTATTGTGCGTTAAAAAAAAAGACCGGTTCTCTTTGCGCGCGCCTTTGGAGGTCAAATGAACAACTTGGTGACGGCTCGGACTTCGCTTGTTCCGTTGCGAGGTCCCCGTGCAATGGGCTGCGGAAGATCATGCAGTGTTGATGTTTCATGTCAAGAGGTTATACTGTGTGTGTGTGTGTACACTGACACGCATACATACACACATATACATACATACACACATACACATACACACACATACACACACACACGCACATACACACACACACACACACACACACATATATATATATATATGTCTGTGTGTGTTATATATATTTTTTCTTCTTTTTCTTTTTTCTCCTTATCCTCTTTTGTATTCTTTTCCTCCTTCTTCGTTTTCTTCTTCTTCTCCTTTTTCCCTTTCTTCTTCTCCTTCATCTTTATCATCTTCCTCTTTCTCTTTTCTTGTTGTTGTTTTTGTTGTTGCCGTTATTCTTAAACTTCTTCTTACACCTCGCACAATATCTGCCGTTATTTCCCAACCACAAAAAGAGAAGAATTAAAAAAAAAAAAACACAACAAGAATCTAAAAGCAGAAACAAAATACGAGACCATCTATAAGCTTTTGATGTAGAGTCACTTCACGCTATGACACACGATGATGTGTGTAATGTACTTACCTCGCAGCACCACCACGCTAAAGGGGGAGTGGTGGTTGTCGTATTTCAAACTGGAATGAGGGTATTAAAGCAAGGGGAGATAGAGGGAATGGCTGGAGGACTGGGAGAGAATGCTACGGATAGATTGGTGGGAGAGGGTGGAAGGGGGGGAGGGTGGTGGAAGGGGGTGAGGGGAGGGGGATGGATGGAAAGGGGGGGGGGTGAGGGAGGGAGGGTGGTTGGGAGGGAGGGGGGTTGGGGATGGATGGAGGGGGGTGGGGAAGGGAGGGAGGGTGGTTGGGAAGGGAGGGAGGGAGATAGGGAGAGAAAGAGAGAGCAAGATAAAGTACCAGCAAAAGAGAGAAAGCCAGAGAGAGAAAAAAAAATGAGAGACAAAAAAAAAAAAAAAAACACAAAACAAACTCAAAAAAAAAAAAAAAAAATTCACACAAACCAACCCACCATCCCACAAGCAGAACTAAAAGCTCTAAAATAACTAAGCTCTCCTCGAAAGCTTTTCCCACGGCACCTCAGAGCTCCATGGTCATTTGAGTTGGGATTCGGGCTGTGAGCTCAGGATGTTTGAACCCGGATTGCTGTGTTTGTGCTACTCGCCAGGTTTGTGTGCTCATATCAGTATAAGGATGGAGGAGATGGTGTGTTTTGTGAGGTATCGGAGAGAGAGAGAGAGAGGAGGGGGGGAGAGAGAATGAGAGAGGGGGGGAGAGAGAGAGAATGAGAGAGGGTGGGGGGGAGAGAGGGAATGAGAGGGGGTGGGGGGGAGAGAGAGAATGAGAGGGGGGGAGGAAGAGAGAGAATGAGAGAGAGGGGGAGGGGGGCAAGAGAGTGAGAGAGGGGGAGGGGGGGGCGAGAGAGTGAGAGGGGAGGGGGAGAGAAAGAGAGGGGGTGAGAGAGTGAGGGGGGGTATAGAGAAAGAGAGGGAATAAGAGAGAGAGAGAGAGGTGGAGGGGTGGAAGGGTATTTGTGTTATGTGGGGGATTGTGATGTTTTGTGTTGTGCGTGTACGTGTGTGTTGTGATTTGTGGTTTGTTTGTATGGGTGGGTGTTATCTTGTATCATTCATGTGCGTGTGTGTGTGTAGGGGGGGGGGGGTGCTTATGTATGTGATACATTTATATTGGAAGAGGAGAAAAAAAAAATCTGCTTTATTCATAAACTTTCATAATGCAAATTTTTCAACTGCTGTACCTGCTTTTCTTTTCATTTCGCCAAAAAAAAAGAGTCAAACTAAACATAGAACACATCCCATAACTTACAAAAATCTAAAACACCTATTCTCCCCACAATATAAAACTCCAAAAATAAAATAATAAAAATAAAGACTCAAAATTGCAATACCAGATCGATCATCAAACGACCATATACCGCATTCTTCTACCGATTCACTCTTCAGCGTCTTGAGAAATACTCCGAGAAAGGCATTTGGCAACACATGATCGATCTTGCAATGTTCATGTCCCGCTGAACGATATAAAGCATAATACATCACAGTGATTGGCCCGGATCACGTGATTGATTAGACAACCGCGCTGGTCCTTTCCGACACGACCAGTGGCTAGATTGGGGTTCGTTCGTGTGTGTGTGTTTATGTTTATGCACACACACACACACACACATATATATATATATATATATATATATATATATATATATATATATATATGTATGTATAACATATATATATATATATA
>BOPN01002257.1:62500-67500 GCA_017312705.2 Penaeus japonicus | reverse complement strand
AAGCCAAACCGGCATTCCATATACGGCTCCTAGAGACCAATAAGCAGACACGAGAAAAAGACCTCTAACGCCCCTTGCAACAAAGGCGGGTTTTGCAACTCGCAATCAAATCAATATGCAATTATTTCCTGCAATGATATATACACAGCGGCGGGGGCAACTTGCTAAAATAAATCATAAACGGCTGTTGCTTTGCCTCGATCAATCCTCCATGCAACAGAATTGATAATATGACAATGGGGAGGGGTAGGGGGAGGTGTGAAGAGGAGGTGGAAGAGGGAGGAGGAAGGGGAGAGGGAGGTGTGAAGAGGAGGCGCGCGCACAGATCCTAAAATCACTGACATGACATTCGCGAAATTCGAGGAAAATTAACTCATGATATTTCTCCTGTAAACGAAATTCTTAGAAAAAATGCTAATAATAGGCCTTGACCGGCGTTTCCATCCCAACTCTTATTGTTTTACTATTTAATCTTGAAATATTGTTAATCTAACAAGAGAGAGAGAAAAAGAAAAAAAAAATAGAAACAAAAGAAAATGTGAAAAAAAAATATAGAAACATCTAAAAACAAGAAAACAAAATCAAGAACAAAAACACAAACAAACAAATCACAAGAAACAAGAACAGCTGATCGAATCGGCTGAACAAAGATACAGGTTTTATTTTGACGGCCACTTTTCTACTTTCGTGTTGCAAGTCCCAAGGGGATTGAGTGTGTGTGTGTGACCTGTGCAATTTTCATCTTGCCGTGTACTTATCATTCACTTTTCTGTTAAGCAATGCAATTTGCACTTGCAGATAGAGGGAAGGGGAGGGAAAGGGAGAGGGAAGGAGGGAGGGTGGGAGGGAGGGAAAGTGAAAGAGAGAGAGAGACAGACAGCCAGACAGAGAACTTAGAAAGTGGAATGCACTCTGCAAAGTTAAATTACCATGATTATGCTCTCATAGTTTTTTTTAATAAAACAGATTTCTCAGTATTTTCCCTCCCTCCTATTTTATTTTATTCTACTTTTTGAATCCTCCTCATCATCATCACCATCATCACATCATTATCATCACACTACCATCTCTATCACTATCATTATCATCATCATCATCCCCATCATCATTTTCTTCACGCTACCATCTTATCATCATCATCATCATTATCAGTATCATTATCACCATCACTATAATAATCATCACATCCTCACTACCATCACTATATTACAATTATCCAGAAATGTAATTGACTGCCTGTTTATATATACATCTATATATCTATCAACTCATAAGAAATCCCAACGTTAGAAATTCTGTAAGTTATAAAATCTGTAAATAACAAAATCCACGTCATATGATGTGTAAATCTGATGTGTGTAAATCAGAAAATACTTAAGTGTTATATAAGAGATTCGGAAATCGTAAAAAAAATAAATAAAAAATCTGAAATTTCAAAGACGAAGAAATGTATAGATATGAAACAAAAAAATGTAATTCGAAAACTGCGTTGTGTGCGTATGTGTGCGTGTGTGTGCGTGTGCGTGCGTGTGTATGTGTGTGAGAGAGAAATTCAAATTCCAAATTTTCTTTTACTCATTCTTCAAGCTTATGGGAAAAGAACGATGGAATTAGAACAAGACCGTTTAGATAAAAGAAACACCCATAAAGTCTATCATTTTCTCATATTATTTCGGTCAGAGCGGATTTATTGTTCGTAACTCAACCGAAAATATGGTTAGTATGTCAGCATGTGTATGCAGTAATAAATATATTCTTATTTTTCTTTTCTTTTTATTAAGATGAAAAGAGATCATGATATTTATTCTAGGAGAGATATAACATCTATATTCCATTGTGTAATAGTGATATTTTAAAAAGGATTTGTCCTGTGTTATACTTTTTCATACCTGGGTACGCTCTATAAAGCTCAAGATTATATATGTTTATGTTTTCAAAGATTTTTTTCCCTTTCTTTTCTCCTCTATTTTGATGTGTTTTATTTACTTCATGTTACTTTGATTATGATTGATATATATATTTTTTTATACGTTTGTATCCCTCGAAAGAAATAGCTGACTGTTGATTATTTTGGTTTCTTCGTCACCCCTTTTAACCCTTTCCCTTCATCTCCCTCTTCTCTTCTCTCCTTCATCTGCCTTCTCTATCTCCTTCTACCTTTTCCCCCTCCCTCCTTCCCTCTCCATCTCCTTCTCTCCCCTCCTCCTCCTCCTCCATAACCTTCCCCCTCCCCTCTATTTCTCTCTCTCTCTCCCCTTTCTATCACCCTCTCCCCCTCCATCACCCCCTTTCATCCTCTCCCCCCTCCCCCCTCCATCACCCCCTCCTTCCTCTCCCCCTCACCCCCCTTCCTCCCCCCTCCTTCCTCTCCCCCCTCACCCTCTATCACCCCCCTCCTTCCTATCCCCCCCGCACCCTCCATCACCTCCAACCTTCTACACCCCCCTTCCCCCCATCCATCCCCTTCCCCCCTCTCCCCCACCTCTCCATCACCCCTTCCCCCCATTCATCACCCTCTCCCCCTCTCCATGTCTCCATCCCCCACCCCACCCCCCTCTCCACCCCCCCACCCCCACCCCCCTCTCCAACCCATCAGTATCACGACATCTTAATATAAAATCTCTGGCGATGGAGATTATAGAGCAATAAACAATACGGTTTCGGGTTCTCTTAATGTGGTCAGCGGTTCGTCCGGAGCCATTAGGAAAGAGTGAGGTTCGTTTATATTTCTCTTTTGATGTGGTTTCTCTCTTTCTCTCTTTCTCTCTTTCGATTTTTTTTTTTAATTATTCTTTCTCTCCTTTTATTCTTTCTCTATTTCTCTCTTTCGTTTTTTTCTATTCTTTCTCTCTTTGTCTCTTTCTCTCTTTGTCTCTTTGTCTCTTTCTCTCTTTCGCTTTTTTTCTATTCTTTCTCTCTTTCTATTCATTGATCTTTTTCTTCTTCTTCTCTCTTTTTTTCGTTATCTTTCTCTCTCATATTCTTTTCATCTCTTTTGCTCTCTTTTTCTCTCATATTTTTTTTTCAATTTCTTTCTCTTTCTCTTTTTTCTGTTTCTCTTTCTTTCTTCTCTTTCGTTTTTTCTCTCTCTTTCTCTCATATTTCTTTCTCATATATATATTTTTTATTTTCTTCTCTTTTCCCCTAATTGTTTTTCCTTCCTCCTTTCTTTCTTTCTATCTCCTCTTTCTCATGGTCTCCCTCTCTTCCTCTTGTGTCGATTATTTTTTCTTTATCTTCTTCATTTTGCCCCCTCTCCCCCAGTCTCTTCTTATTTCTTTTTCTTTGTCTCCCTTTTCCTCTTTCTACTTTTTTTCTCTCTTCTTTGATTACTTTCTACTTCGTTGTCATCCTTTTGTTCTACTTATTCCATTTTTTTTCTTTTTCCCTGTTTCTTTCTATGTCTGTTTCGTTTTAACTTTGTATCTTTCTATGTCCCTTTCTCTGTCTTCCTTTTCATCTTCCTTGTTTTCCCCGTTTTTCTTTCTCCTTTTTAGTCCAAAACAAGAAAATTATTTACAAGAAGGATACAACAAATTATTTTATGCATATTCTATCGTATACATTTAATTTTTGAGCATTTTTTTGGACGGGGGAGGGTATTCTGCGCGATTATTAAGGGAGAAGGGGTATGATGTGATGAAGAATAAGAAGGCTTAAGATTGTGGTATGTGGGTGGGATATATTCTTATTTCTTTATTTCTCTCACTTTTTCTCTCTCTCTCTCTATCTCTCTCTCTATCTCTGTCTCTGTCTCTGTCTCTCTCTCTCTCTCTCTCTCTCTCTCTGTGTGAGTGCATATGTATATATATATATATATATATATATATATATATATATATATATATATATATATATATATATATATATATATATATCCATACACATTTCTATACATGCACACCCACCCACACATATTTATGTGCATAAATAGTACTTACACATACTACCACCCATACCTCCCCCCTCCCCCCTCCACCCATCCGCCCTCCCCAAGCCCAAGGTGTCGCAAGAGGGCGTGGCGGAGGGGGGGCGAGGGGAGTGCCAGTGCCAGGCGTCAGCGAGGGTGGCACTTAGCGTCACGGACTATATCCATAATGAAGTGGCTGCCCCGTGCAGGTGGCGGCCTCTGTTTACACCACAAACACGGCGGTCGGAGAGGCCTCGTACGAGCAGTAATCGTAGGTATTTATCTAACACCTCGTATGTACGCCTTGCAGTAATGCGGTGTGGCTAGCTGGTGGGGCTGCAATTACGCTCGGAGTGTACACACGCCTTGTGGCTGCCTACACAGGGGGCGGACGCGTGTAATAGGCTGGAGGTTGGTAGGCCGATCGGGTGGAGAGGAGGGGCCATGTTTTATGCAGAGGCATGGCTTTGTGGCTGCGTGTAATGGCTGGTCGTTTGTGGGCGTGCCTTTACACACAATCACATATATATATACACATATACGCACATAGATGTATATATGTGTGTGTAAATATATATATATATATA
The DNA here is from genome assembly GCA_017312705.2 of Penaeus japonicus. NCBI lineage: Eukaryota > Metazoa > Arthropoda > Malacostraca > Decapoda > Penaeidae > Penaeus > Penaeus japonicus. Next base: position 63,003 of record BOPN01002257.1, on the reverse strand, counting down.
TATATATATATATATATATATATATATGTATGTATGTATGTATGTATGTATGTATGTATCTATCTATCTATCTGTCTATCTATCTATCTATCTATCTATCTATAAATATATATATACATACATATATATATCTATATATATATATATATAGATATAGATATATAGATAGATAGATAGATATATAAATATATGTATGTATATATATATATATATATATATATATATATATATATATATATATGTATGTATATATATATATATTTATATATATATATATATATATATATATATATATATATATATATATATATGTATGTATGTATGTATATATATATATATATATATATATATATATATATATATATATATATATATATATATATATATATTTATATACATATATATATATATATATATATATATATGTATATATATATATATATATATATATATATTATATATATATATATATATATATATATATATATATATATATATTTATA
>BOPN01002257.1:45000-52500 GCA_017312705.2 Penaeus japonicus | reverse complement strand
GAATTTGCAAGTCATCTGAGAGAGAGAGAGAAAGAAAAAAAAATCAGAGAGAGGAAGAGAGATAAAAAAAAAGAAAGGAAGACGTATTGTAGTGATTTTCTGTTTGAATCTTATATAAAATGGAGATTCATTACTTGAAGACTTTATTTGGATTTCATTTTCACGTTGGATCTCGGTTAGTTCTGGATAGCTGGTGTTTGTCTTTCATCATGGGATGGTGTGATGTGGTGTGTGTGTGGGGTAGGGGGAGGGGGGATGGTGTGATGTGGTGTGTGTGGGGTGGGGGGAGGGGGGGAGGGTGTTGTGTGTGGGGGGAGGGGGGGAGGGGGTGTTTTGTGTGTAGGGAGGGGGTGTTATGTAGGGGGGAAGGGGTGTTTTGTGTGTAGGGAGGGGTGTTATGTATAAGGGATGGGGGGGGAGGGAGAGGGGAGGGGAGGCTGTTGTGTGTGTGGGGTGTGTGTTTGGGGGTGGGATGTTGTGTGTGTGGATGGGTGGGGGCGTTTTGTGTGTGGGCAGGGGGTGTTATGTAGGAGGGATGGGGGAGGGGAGTGGAGGGGTAGTGTGTGGTGGGAGGGGGGAGGGTGTAGTGTGTGTGGGTGGGTGGGGGAGGGGAGGAGGGAGGGTGTGTGTGTATGTGTGTCTACGCATGTGTGTATATGTCTGCAACACATACCCGAAACCTCATTACGCAAATATACACACTACACAAAAAAAAAAAAAAAAAAAAAAAATCACCAATAGCCTTAATCCCACAAGCGTCTCCTTTCGCCAGTGCAAAAGATAAATGACGCCCCCCATCCCCCCACCTCCCCCCACCCCCAGCCCCACCCCCTCGCGCGTGCTAAAACCAGGAGAATTATCCCAAATTCCCCCCTTATAATTCCCCCCCCCCCCAAGCAGCAGTTACCCACCGTCCAGCATCCCTTGCCCGTCACGAAACACATGTGTCAGCCGGTTAAGTGGAACACCTGTTTTGGCTCTGAAAGGGGATGGGTTTGAGGGGGTGGGAGGTGGGAGGTGGGGGGCTGAGGGTGGGGGTGGGAGAGTGGGGGTGGGGGTGGGGGTGGTGGGGATGTGGGGTGGGGGGGTCTTATAAACATGGAGATTGAAGATGATTCTCTGAGGAATAGTGAGGAAGATGTAGCTGGAGGAGAAAGAAAGGAGGGAGGGAAGAAGGGAAGAGGAGGAGGACGAGGAGGGAGGAAGGGAAGAGAAGGAGGAGGAGATTGATGGAGGGATGATAGAGGAGGAGAGAAGATGGAGGGAGGGAGGGAGGGAGGGGGGAAGAGGAGGAGGAGGAGCAGGAGGAGGAGGGAGGGAGGGAAGAGGAGGAGGAGATAGATGGAGGGAGGGAGGAAGGAGGAGGAGGAAACGGAACATGAACAGGAGAGAGAGAGGGAAGAGGAGGAAGAGAAGGATTGAGGGAAGAAGGGAGAGAGTTCGGGAAGAGAAAGAGGAGAATGAATGGAGGGAGGGAAGAAGAGGACTAAGAGAAGAAGGACGAGGACGAGGACGAGGAGGCAAAAAGAAGAAAGAAGTAGAAAACAGAAAACAGAAAACAGAAGGAGGAAGGACTCAGAGAAGGATCATTAAAATAAAAATTAATGAAAAGACAGATGAAGGAGAAAGAGAAACAAGAAGGAGAAGAAGAAGCAGAAGAAGACGATACAGTTACAGGTTAAAATCAAATCGTCATAGAAAGTAGGTCACAGAAGAACATCACATTAGAAGCGAACTTAAACACGAACTATTATGAAGTTATGATTGGTTGGGCTGTAAACTGTAAAATAAATAACATAATCTTGAATATATATATTTTTTTCTTCATAAACCTATCATTTAATAATAGTAATGATGATAATAATTATTATCATTATTTCTAGCGTGGTAATGATGATGATAATAATACTATATATATTGATATGATAATGATAGTGATAGTGATAATGATAATGATATTAATGATGATAATAAGAACAACAACAGATCGAGAGCGAGTCAGAACGAGTCAGAGTGAGTCAGAGCGAGTGAGAGCCAGTGAGAGCGAGTGAGAGAGAGCAAGAGCGAGTGAGAGCCAGTGAGAGCGAGTGAGAGCGAGTGAGAGCGAGTGAGAGCGAGTCAGATGAGAGCGAGTGAGAGAGAGCAGAGTGAGAGAGCGAATCAGAGCGAGTGAGAGAGAGCAAGAGCGAGTGAGAGCCAGTGAGAACGAGTGAGAGAGAGCAAGAGAGAGTGAGAGCGAGTGAGAGCAAGTGAGAGTGAGTGAGAGCGAATCAGAGCGAGTGAGAGTGAGTGAGAGCCAGTGAGAGAGTGAGAGCGAGTAAGAGAGAGCGAGAGCGAGTGAGAGCCAGTGAGAGCGAGTGAGAGCCAGTGAGAGAGAGCGAGAGCGAGTGAGAGCGAGTGAGAGCGAGTGAGAGCGAGTGAGAGCGAGTGAGTCCTTCAGTGAGCAATTGGCCTTTGAGTATTTACTTGACTCGACGCCTAAAGTAGGAGGGCGAGCGTGAGGGGCCAGCACTTGGAAGGTGGAGGAGGAGGGGGAGGGGGAAGGGAGTGGGAGGGGGGGAAGAGAGGAGGAGGGGGAATGGAGGGGGAGGGGGGAAGAGAGGAGGAGGGGGAATGGAGGGGGAGGGGGGAAGAGAGGAGGAGGGGACAGATTGGGAGAGGGGGAGGGGGGAAGTGAGGAGGAGAGGACAGATTGGGAGGGGGAGGAGGGGGAAGGGGAGGGGGTGAAGGGAGGAGGAGGGAGAGGGTGTTCTCGAGGAGACGTTTGAGGGGTGAGGAGGGTGGGGGTTGGGTGGGGGTGGGGAGAGGGTGGGGGTAGTGGAGGGAGGAAGGGGGAGGGGGTGGGGGTAGGGAGATGATGGAGGGGGAGGAGGGAGGGGTAAGGAGGAGAGGTGGGAATGTGGAATGGTGTAGGGAAGGAGGGGGGGATAAAAGGGTAGGGGGGAAGTGGAGGAAGGGGAAGTGGGAAAGAGGGTGAGGAGTTGGGGGGGAGGGATGAGGAGGGGTAAGGGGGATTGAGGGTAAGGAGGAGAAGGGGATAAAGGTGAAGGTGAAGGGGACTTACAACAGGGGGAGGGGGAGAGGGAAGAGGGGGGTGAAGGCGGAAATGTTAGAAGGAATGAGTGATGAGTATTAGGGACAGAACGAAGTTAAGATGAGTATGAGTCAAGAATGAGGTTGAAAAGAGATATGAGAGAAAGAGAGAGAGAGAGAGAGAGAGAGAAGAAGAAGAAGAAGAAGAAGAAGAAGAAGAAGAAGAAGAAGAAGAAGAAAGAGATAGTGAGGATGAGTCAAGAATAAGGGAAGAGGGAAAGGCCGGGAATGAAGAATGTGGAATGAGGGGGAAAGAGAGTGGAGGCCAAGAAGATGACGAAAGAAAGAGAGAATTAATTGCGCTACTGGAATTCTCTCTCTCTCCCTCTCTTTCTCTCTCTCTCTCTCTCTCTCTCTCTCTCTCTCTCTCTCTCTCTCTCTCTCTCTCTCTCTCTCTCTCTCTCTCTTTCTCTCTCTTTCTCTCTCATTAGATCATTTTTTTTTCATATCATTATAAGCAAATATTAATGTCGTTGTTATTTGCATGATTAATGACTTTGTTACGTTTGTTGTTACCTTTGCTCTTGTTGTTTCGTTACTGTTGTTGTTGGCATTATTTTTTTATCATTGTTGTTGTTCTTTTGTTACTGTTTGGTTGTTGTTGCTGTTTAGTTGTTGTTGTTGTTGTTTTGTTGTTTTGTTGTTGTTATTGATTTCCTTTTTTGTTATTATTGTGTTCTTGTTGTTATTGTTGTTGTTACGAGTGCAGCATTATTATCATTGTAATCATTTTTATAATCATTATCATTATAATCATCATTATCACCATCACTATGATATTGATAATGACAATGTTATTTGTAGTAGGAGTAGTTTTATCCTCATAAAGATGAAGGTATGAAGAATTTCAAACAAATAATCATTAAAAACGAAAAACGAAAAAGTCCAAAGAAAACAAAGATTTGGAAAACAGAACAAGGGGAAGAGACCACACAGGGAAAATCCCTCCTCCCCCCCTCCCCCTCCCTCCCCTCCCCTTTCCCTCCTCCCTCCCTCTCCTCTCTCTCTCCTTCCCCTTTCTCTCGCATTTACCTCCTCCCTCCCTACCCCCCCTCTCTATCTCCTTTCTCTCCTCACTCCCTCTCCTTTCTCTCTCACTTCCCTCCTCCCTCCCTTCCTGACCCCCCCCCTCTCTCTCTCCTCCCTCCCCTCTCCTCTCTCTCTCCTTTCCCTCCTCCCTCCCTACCCTCTCTCTCTCTCCTTTCCCTCCTCCCTCCCTACCCTCTCTCTCTCTCCTCTCCCTCCTCCCTCCCTCCCCTCTTCTGTCACTCTCCTTTCCCTCCTCCTTCCCTATCCCCTCTCCTGTTCTCTCTCTTTTATATCCTTCCTCTCTCTCTTTCCTTTCCCTCCTTCCTCACTCAATTCTCTCTTTCCTTTCCCCTCACCTCTCCTTTCTCCATCCCTCTTTCTGCCTTCACCCTATCCTCACCATCCTCCTCTCTATACCTTCCCCTCTCATCCCCCCATCTCCTCCCTCCTTCTTCCTCACACCATACCTTCCCTCCTTCCCCCTCTCCTCTCCTCTCACCCTCTTCTCTTCTCTCTTTCCCCTCCTCCCATCTTTCCTCTCTCCTCCCTCCCTCCCTCCCCTCTTTCACCTTCACCACAGCCAATCCCTCCCCCTCCCTCCTCACCCTGATCCCCTCTTCTTACCCCTCCCCATCTCCCTCCCCACCCTCTCACCCTCACCCTCTCAACCTCACCCCCACCTTCCCCTCTCCCCCTCACCCTCTCACCCTCACCCCCCACCTTCCCCCTTCACCCTCTCACCCTCACCCCCCATCTCCCTCCATCTCACTCTCACCCTCACCCCCCACTTTCCCCTCTCACCCTCACCCCCACCTACCCCTCCTCTCACCCTCACCCTCACCCTCTCCCTCACCCCCTCCTCTCACCCTCACCACCTTCCCCTCACCCTCACCCTCATCCCCCACCTTCCCTCCTCTCCCCCTCACCCTCTCACCCTCACCCCCTCCTCTCCCCCTCACCCTCTCCATCACCCTCACCCTCTCCTCTCCCCCTCACCCTCTCCCTCCCCCTCTCCCCCTCACCTTCTCCCCCTTCCCCTCACCCCCTCACCCCCACCTCTCACCCCCCACCTATCCCTCCCCCTCCCCCTCTCCCTCTCCTCTCCCTCTCACCCTCTCTCCTCACCCTCACTCTCTCACCCTCACCCCCACCTTCCCCCCCTCTCCCTCCCCCTCACCCCCTCACCCTCTCTCCCTCTCCCTCTCCTCTCCCCCTCACCCTCTCTCCCTCACCCTCGCCCCCTACCATCCCCTCTCACCCTCACCCTCTCACCCTCACCCCCACATACCCCCCTCACCTTCTCTCTCCCCCTCACCCCCTCACCCTCCTTCTTCACAATGCCCTGCGGACCGCCCTCACACCACCGAGCGAATGGGCACATAAGGAGGCCACAGAATTCGTCCTTTGTCTCTTAATTGTCCTTCGAAATCCGGCCATCGCCTTATCCTGTCACGATCCTTTTAGGAGGAGGGAGGGAGGGGGGGAGAGGGAGGAGGAGGGAGGAGGGAGGAGGAAGGAGGGAGGGAGGGAGGAGGAGGGAGGGAGGGAGGGAGAGGGGGGAGGGAGGGAGGGATGGATGGAGGGAGGGAGGGAGGAAGGAAGGTTTGGATAGAATAAAAGAAGGAAGGAATGAGGGAAGGAGGAAGAGGGATGGATGGAAAAATGAAGGAAAGAGGAAGGAAGGAAGGAAGGAAGGAAGGACGGCGAGGAATGGATGGAAAGAGGAAGGTGGGGAAAGAGAGGAAAAAGGAAGGAGGGAGGGGGATGGATGGAAGGAGGAAGGAGGAAAGGAGGAGAAGGAAAAAGAGGGATAGAAGAAGAACAGGAGGAGGATATAAGAGAAAGAAGAATAGAGAGGGAAAAAGCTAATGAGAAAGGGGATGGACGAGGAGAAAGATTTTTAAAGAGGAAGAAAAACAAGAAATAAGAAAAAGGAGTAAGAAGAGGAAAAATAAGAAAGTTAGGAAACGCGAAGAGAAAACGAAAGAGAGGAATAGAAGATAGAAGATAGAATAAAAAGAAAAGGGTGAATGAAAATTTACCAAGAGAAGATGGAGACGTTGAAAAACAGAAGAAGAGGAAAGGAAGAAAAGAAAAAAAGAAACAGAGGAAAGAAGAAGAGGAATAGAAAGAACGAGCGATAAGGGAAAAAAGCAGGAAGAACTCAGAAGCAAGAGAAGGAGGGAACAGAAACACAGAGGAAGAAAAGGAGAGAATACAGGAGAGACAGAGAAAGAGAGAGATAGAGGTGGGGAGAGAGGGAAAGAGAGAGAGAGAGAGAGAGAGAGAGAGAGAGAGAGAGAGAGAGAGAGAGAGAGAGACAGACAGAGACAGAGACAGAGACAGAGACAGAGAAAGAGAGAGAGACAGAGACAGAGACAGAGACAGAGACAGAGAGAGAGACAGACAGAGACAGAGACAGAGACAGAGACAGAGAGAGAGACAGAGACAGAGACAGAACTAGAGAAAAACAGACAGACAGAAATAGAGAGAAACAGGCAGACAGATAGACAGACAGACAAACAAACAGACAGAAAGCAACACCTCTTTGTCCCTAAATCTTTCTAGAAGATACAAACCATAAACAAAACAAAGAAAATAACAAGACAACACACTCATAAGACCCTTTCGTCCTGTGACACTGACCTTTTTCAGTGTTGTTGTTTTTGTTGTTGTTTCCACTGATGTTGATGTTTTCCTTGTTTATGGAGACGTTTTGTTGTTGTAGGGTTTGTTTTTGTTGTTGGGTTTATTGTTGTTTTTGTTGTTTGGGACTTGTCTTAACCTTGACGTAAATAAAGTGAATAGTGTACTAGATTTTCTTTTATCGCCGAAAATATTCACCATATCAATTAAATACGATTAAATACGATTATTTTTATGCAGCAAATTAAATCTCATACAGAGCTTTCTTTATTGTCAGAAATACTCAACCAAAAAATAAATATCTGAACGAGACAACCAATCGACAAAGGAGCAAATATATCATCATAGCTTTGTAAAGATTAAAAAAAAAAATCTTGATAACTAAAATCATTCTTAAAGACCACCCAAAAAAAAATAAAAAAAATAAAAAATAAAAAATGCAACCATCCATGGCAGAAATGAAACTTGAAGACTCTCATTTCCAAACTTTTATTTTTGAGTAAACAACTTGCAATGGAAAGCTGCAACTTCATCCTCACAAGTCTTTTATCCATTTCATAGGTCAGTTTTATAGAACAAAATTGAAGAGAAGGATTGTCGTGTCTTTATTTTTGATAAAGGATTTTTTAAGGATCGATTTTTTTTTTTTTTTTTTTTAAGTAAGGTGATGTGTCAAAAATAAATTAGTGCAAATTTTGATATCTGGATATTTTTTATGACAAGATCAAAGAA
>BOPN01002257.1:17500-20000 GCA_017312705.2 Penaeus japonicus | reverse complement strand
ATGATTAGGATATTGATGCCACCCCTCCTATCCCTCCCCCACCCCCTACCCTACACTTTAAAGGTCAGGTCACCCACCCTTCCCTCCCCCTCCTCAAAGCTCTTCTCATGACCTGACACATTTGACCTCTCACCTTGACTGTCTTTGTTCCGAACAAATAAAAATATTTAAAAGCTTCCATTCACTAAGGAACAAATACTTTTTTTTTCTTTGCTTCCGGTTGGAGAAAAAAATAAATAAATAAATATATAAATATTTAAGAAACGACAGATAGAAGAAGGAGTGGATCTCATTTGCTTGTTTGTTGATCTGTTTCGTTGTTTGAAGGGCGGCGGGTGTTCTTGTTGTGTTTGTTTGTTTGTGTGTTTGTCTGCCGTCTGGTAGTGTTGGGGCTGGTTATTAATTAAGGGGGTTTGATTAGAGTTTATCTTTTAATTACGGATGGATTCAGTGAATGATGTTGATTAAAATGATTTTGAAAATAGAGATAGCAGTGACCATGATTATAGTTATGATGATAATGATAACAACAACAATTATAACAATGATAATGATGATGATATGATAATGATGATGATTATATGATAAAGATGATGATATGATAATGATGATGATATGATAATGATGATGATATGATAAAGATGATGAATGATAATGATGATGATATGATAATGATGATGATATGATAATGATGATGATATGATAATGATGATAATGATTTTACTGATAATAATACTGATAATAGTGATAATGATATGAACAATAAAAATAATGATATTAATGATAAGGACGATGCTAAGTATAAATGATAATAACAATAATTATTACAATAATGCTAACGATAATGAGGTTGATAATAATGAACATGATGATACTGATAAAGATGATGATAATGATTATGATAGTAATAAGGTTGATAATGACATTAGCAATAATGATAGTAATGATAATAATGATGATAAAATAACAATGGTGATTATAATAACAATGATGATAATTTCAATCGTGATAATGAATATGATAGTAATGATCATGATAATAATTGTAGTATCATAATTGATGATACTAATAATAACAATGATGATAATAATTGTGATGATAATAAGTAATAATGATATTAAATAACAAATATAACAATGATATCTAAAACCACCATAATAATGAAAATTATATTGATAATCAAAATGATTGTAACAATAATGATAACAACATTAATAACAATAACAATAATAACCAAAAGACAGTTTTCCTACCTTCCACTAACCATACTTTCAAAACCAAAACACAAACAAATTTATCACCCCCCCCCCCACCACCCCCTTCCCACAGAACCGAACCACTTGAAAAAAAGTCTGAGATTCCCAGCCACCTGCAATTTCTTCCCGCCTCTTTCGCTCACTCTCTTTCTCTCTCTCTCTCTCTCTCTCTCTCTCTCTCTCTCTCTCTCTCTCTCTCTCTCTCTCTCTCTCTCTCTCTCTTGCTTTCTCTCTCTGTCTTTCTCTCTTTCTCTCTCTCTCTCTTGATTGCTTTCTCTCTCTCTCTTGATTGCTTTCTCTCTCTGTCTTTCTGTCTTTCTCTCTTGATTGCTTTCTCTCTCTCTCTTGATTGCTTTCTCTCTCTGTCTTTCTCTCTTTCTCTCTCTCTCTCTCTCTCTCTCTCTCTCTCTCTCTCTCTCTCTCTCTCTCTCTCTCTCTCTCTCTCTCTCTCTCTGCGTGAAGAACTCGTCATGGCGGCATTACCAAAGCTTTCACACCTGCCTCGTCCAAGAGACAGATTATCCCCAGCTTTAGAATCATTAGTATTTTTTTTTTTTTTTTTTTTTTTTTTTTTTTTTTTTTTTTTTTTTGGTCGTGTTGTCTTGGTCATTCGTGTCAAAACAAAAGACGGATGGATGGGTTGTTGCGTGGGTATTCTTGTTTGTGTTTGTTAGTTTTTTTAGTTGTTGTTTTTTTGCATTTGAAGCATAGTCTTATTTTTGGTTATGTATAATTTTTTCTTTCCTTCATTCTCTCTCTTCTCTCTTTTCTCTCTCTCTCTCTCTCTCTCTCTCTCTCTCTCTCTCTCTCTCTCTCTCTCTCTCTCTCTCTCTCTCTCTCTCTCTCTCTCTCTCTCTCTCTCTCTCTCTCTCTCTCTCTCTCTCTCTCTCTCTCCTTCGTTTTTGTAATTTTTTTGGAACGACCCACGGGAAAAAAATGTATGGAAATCTATTTTTCTAACGTATTATTCATATCGTTATCGTAGATATAACCATCAGAAACAACGATAAAGCGATCAACGTCACGACTCATCCCCGCTGCGATAATGACCATTAAAACGACTACTGTCAAGAACTAATCGCATTGTAGGCCTACCGAGACCTTAAAAAAAAAAACATCTAATTACGGTAGCTCAGCTGTCACAGAGACATGCTTTGACTCAGAAACTTCACACCTGCCACGTGGAATCATAGATTATCTCCTCCTTTTCCACCTTTTCTTCGCCGCTAACCTTTCTGCCAGCC
>BOPN01002257.1:0-2500 GCA_017312705.2 Penaeus japonicus | reverse complement strand
ATAAAGCTTATATCCGTAGGGGAATCCATATATATTTTTTCTCGACACAGCAGACTGACTGACTGACTGGACAATAATATACGTCATGCAACGCCTTCACAGCAGAGCCTCAAACGCGTGTGCATGACATCTCTGTTTGCTTATAGGATTTCACGACTCTTTGCTATTTGTTCATATCTCGTCTGGTGTTTGTATGGTAAACGTACAGTAGTTTATGTGCACTATACGCTGGTTTGTGTTGCGATATCACCCTTTGCAACAAGATCCATAACGCTTGATTTTGTGGTGATTAGAAAGTCAACTTGATATGCAAATCATGCATGGTTCGTGAAGGTAAACGGTTGACAGTTCGGATTTTTTTTTCACTAAATTTAGATATTTACATAAGAGGTTCGGTTTCGATTCGCTGTGCCTTCATGCTTTTTTTTTTTTTTTGTCTATCTATTATCTGTTGTTAATGCTGGATTGTGTTTTCTTGTTGTTGTTGTATGTGTTTTTGTGTGCGTGTGTTTTTGTGGTTTCTTTGTTTGATTAATGATGTTATGCGTGTGTTTGTGTTTGTGTGTGTGTGTGTGTGTGTGTGTGTGTGTGTGTGTGTGTGTGTGTGTGTGTGTGTGTGTGTGTGTGTGCGTGTGTGTCTATTTCTACGTCTGTATTTGTGAGCGTCTCTGTCCATCTCTCTGCCTGTGTGTACGTACGTGTGTGCGTGCGTGCATATATATATGTGTGTGGACAAACGATTGTTATCCGTGTACATTCACTAACGTTTTGTATATACGCACTTTATATTTATATATGTGTTGTCACGATGCATGAGTGATTTGCCGCTTTCCCGCGCATTTTTAAAATATACGCGTTCGAATGTTTGCACCAGCTTGCGTGTCAATATAAGATATTTATATTTTCCATTATCAATAAAACATCATTCCTAGCTCATTAAAGATAAGATTGTTGCGGGGTTTTTTCAGTGTAAGTTGCTAGGATATATATTCAAGAAACAATATATTTCAATTTTGAATGACAAATGTATGAGAATTGGACTATATATATATATATACGGTAACTAAAAGTGTATATAGGTAGTACTGGTAAATATATGCACCCAACTGTGTATATATATCCAGACACACGCCCATATGTAGAGAGAGAGAGAAAGGGAGTTGAGAGGGAGGAGGTGAGTGAGAGGGATGGAGAGGGAGAGGGAGAGGGAGAGGGAGGAGGTGAGGGAGAGGGAGAGGGAGAGGGAGGAGGTGAGTGAGAGGGATGGAGAGGGAGAGGGAGAGGGAGAGGGAGAGGGAGAGGGAGAGGGAGAGGGAGAGGGAGAGGGAGAGGGAGGGGGAGAGGGAGAGGGAGAGGGAGAGGGAGAGGGAGAGGGAGAGGGATAGGGAGAGGGAGAGGGAGAGGGAAAGGGAAAGGGAGGGGGAGAGGGAGAGGGAGAAGGAGAGGGAGGAGGAGGCAGTAAGGCAGAAGGAGGGAGGGGGGGAGAGGGAGAGAAAGAGAAAAAGAAAGAGAAAGAGAAAGAGAAAGAGAAAGGGAGAGATCTGGACGAATAACGCCAGTACCGGGAAGTTGGTTCTTCACGCCCCTCGACTTCTGCAGGTGGGAGTGGCTGCCTGCGGTCGTGTCGTGTCGCAGGGAGCCGTCGGAAAGTGTCTGCGGCAGAAGTCGAGGCCCAAGGTTTGTTTACATCGTCGCCAAGGCCGCAGGAGCCACGGAGGAAGATGGGCGTGTGGGTGGCGTGGAGAGGGCGAGGCCGGGCTCTGCATCAAGCCAAGGACATGCCGTGTTGTATTTTGTCATGGCCACCACCCCGAGTGCATGCTGTTCGTAAGAGTGCTCGTGTCGGCGATGTCGTAGAGGAGCCGCAACGGCACCTAAGATGGTCGTGAATTCCCAAAGCCGTGTCTCGGTTGCACCGCTGTCGAGGCGGCGGCGTCTTGGCCTGGTGAACGCCGGCGGCCATATTTGTGCAGGTGCAGTCGCGTTACACTACCCGTTATGACTACATGGCAACACCGTATACCCTGCGCAGTGCGCATGCGCGCTGCAACGGCGAGTAACTCTCTCGATATAAGAGCAGTTTGAATGTTTAAAAAATAAATTGCAGCTGTTTTTTTATGCAGAAGACGCAGAACCTTTTCTTCATAGCCCAAGGATTGCTTCTTGCTTCTCCCTCAAAGCATTTAGATCTGAGCGCTCTGATGAAATTCGCCGGGCTCTTAGAGGCGCCTTTCAGCGACGTCTCTGTGCGAATTGTGAAGGCAAAATCCTCACTACAAATACTCCCCCAGAACAACACGGCGTCTTTATTTTGCTTGCACGACAAGCGGCACTCTGTTCCTCCCTCCTCCTGCTGGATCTGCCTCGGGACTGGGGTCCTCGGCGGCCGCCATTTTTGCTGTCAGCAGGGTCCATCCCCGGTCCTGAGGCCCATACACGGCCCCATTAAGCAGTGGCCTCAACCCCGGCCATTCCCCTGCCCCTCTCCTGCCCTTTCCCT
>BOPN01002256.1:213991-216491 GCA_017312705.2 Penaeus japonicus | reverse complement strand
TTTTACAGATTTGTTTAGATTATGTGAATATTATGTATACTTATTATTAATCTAGGACCTAATTCTATTTTTTTTTTTTCCATAATGTGATAAAATAAATAATTTGAAATAGCTATTTTATGTTACTGATATTTTGGATAAGATGCTCAGTTAATTTCAGTATATCTTTCTCTTTGCTGAATATACTACTTTATGATTTGTTTTGGTGATCTCAATATGCTACTTTGTGAAAATTGTTAAGGTGATCAATTTATTCATTATTAGTCAATCCACCATCAGATATTGTAGTATTACATGCATAGCACGATAGTGTCCTGATATTGTTTTAGATATTTGATTATTTCTTCATCTTATTTTTTCTTTCACTTCATTTCATTCCTATATTTTACTTTCTGTGTTTTTCTCTTCCTCCTCTTCTTACCTTTTCTTTTCACTTTTCCTCACCACTTTATCTTTCTCATCCTTTACGTCTCTTCTCTTTGTCAATGACTAAGAAAATCCTTGTCTTCAGACTGTGCTCGCCACTGGATGGGCTGAACAAGAAAGACGTTGCCAACTTGTTTTCAATGTTGGCCGAGAACCTTGAAGATGTTGTGCAGTATAACAAGGACAACCGTGACTTTGAGGGTGTGAAGGGCACCAATATCACCATCGACACCTTGTGCGATATTATGCTGGATGAATCCAAGGGGCCAGCGATAGCAAGGTATATTTTGACAACTTTTTTTTTTATAGAAGATATTTGTTTTCTCTGTATTATATTTACTTTATAGTGAAATTTCAAAATTATATGCTTATTAGATGTGATTTTTTTTCATATTTTGTTCATCAATTTTAAACTTGGTCTAAGAATCACATGTATAATTATTATCATGATTTTGAAAAAAGTCTTATGAACTTTAGAAATATGAATTAGCTAAAGACTCCATACTGCTTCTACTTCTAGAGTTTTGTAAGTGAAAGTAATGATATATTCTCTGATACTTCACCTTTTTTCAGATATGCAGCCATTAATTCTTTGGCTCTTGCAATCCATGAAGAGGAGTGCTTGGACCACACGTACGAGTCGATGATAAAGGAAATAAAAACCACAAGTTGGGAAAACAACACAAATATTGGAGGTATAGTTATGCTAACTTTCATAATGGTTGTTGGCTCTCCTTTTCATACTCTTTGTCATTATTCACCCTACTTCTCTCCCAAAGGTGCACCCTTTCAGACCACAAGAAAACATTTGAAAGTTACTATCAAAATATACAAGTGTCTAAATGAAAGTGAAAAGTGCGCCATACTTCCCATTTATGACTTTACACTCCTTACTTTAGTAATCTGAACTAGGTTTATCTTCATTATTTATTTCTTGAAATCTTCACTTAACCCATCCCCGACGGGGGAATTCTAGCCTTGAATGTCCAAATGCCGGGGCGTTCGAATTATTAGGCCTAAATCAATTGAATGGCTGGCACAATACTGTGCCGCCCGGCCACTGGGCTTTTGAATGTGCGGTACACATGCTGTACCACCCGTCCTGTGTGGGTTAAGGTGGCCAAAGTGGAGTCATTCATTCACTAGATTTTAGTCCTAGTCTTGTAGCTAGTTTACAACTACTACTTTCATGATTTTTAGAATTGTAGGTTTCTGAATATTTGATTCTGATCTGTTATGTTGTTTTTTTGTATGTGATATATAAGTGAAGTAATCTTTTTGGTTAGCTTAGTATCCTAATTTCACTTTAAGTTGAACCAGCCATTGAGATATATATACTATTATGCCATTTCATCTAAAGATTCAAAGTTCAATACTGTCTATGGCTAGTCAAACACAGAATAGCAATTTTAATTTACCAAGAAACATATTTCACAGGTCTGATTACTTTTAGAGAGTGAGTGTGTGTGAGTGGAAGCATGATGTGAGTGTGAATATGAGTAAAAGTATGGGGTTAAGTATGTGAATGAGAGTGTTTTTCTTCTGTTTGGAGAATATTATATGTGTAAAGTATATCTGTTCTATAACTTTTTTAAACACAGGACGATCATGGATATACCAGACTTGTACAGAATTTGGATTTTACCAGAGTTCCGATTCTTTGAATCAGCCCTTTGGTAATGAATTTCCTGTCAACTTTTTCATCCAACAGTGCCAGGATATTTTTGGGGAAAAGTGAGTACTGTGTAATTGTGATGTATTTTGCTCATTGTAAGTGTTAGTGGAATGTTGAAATTTATTTTATTTTATAAAAAGTTGACAGTATGTAGGTCAAAATAATATGCATTTATACATGAAATCATTAAATTAGGTAATTTAAATACTTTAAAGTGTTATAACATAATTGAAACATTCTGATTGAGAACCAAAAGATTTTCTTAATTCATATATTCAATAATACTTGGCCAGTGACATTCATCATCGTTCTGTTCAAGAATTTTATCATTCATTTTTATAATAAAATTTACTTCAGGTTCAACCTTGATCTCCTGAAAAGTGGTGTGGAAAGGACTAA
>BOPN01002256.1:191491-201491 GCA_017312705.2 Penaeus japonicus | reverse complement strand
GGGATTATTCAACAGTTAGTACATTTTTCATATACGTAGTTGCTTGTACTTTGGGGCTAATGTTGCCTTTGCCTCTTGATAAGTTGATGAAAGATTTGAATTCTATATTTAGGAAAACGAGAGATAGAGAGAGGGAATGTAAATTATTATCAGATATTAAAATCTGTAGGATACTTCTGGACTTGCCTTTGTTCATAATTACATTGGTAATGTTCTATCCTATTCTACCTAAAACTTGCTATGACCTGATATGGAAGGATAGCATTTATAAGTTCAATCCTGGCATGTGGTTGTTGCATGCCCTGATAAAAACCAGTTATCCTCCAGGATGCATATTCTGGTAACTTAATGATTATCATCCTGCCTAATAATTCCATCATCAAATAGTGAGCCCATTCAAGCTCTTATCTTGCTAGAGTGTGTGTGGCATTCCAGACTTCAGCGTATGACACAAGCACAGAGATAATCTCCCTAAAATTCCATTAAACACCTACACTTAGCTGTAGTAGCTGCTGATAACTACAAATTCATGTATTAAGTCTAAGACCCAAAGTTGTGTTGCATTCTGTTTAAATTTTATTATTTTATATAGCAAAAAATATATAGATGTACAACAAAAAGGGTAATTTTTTGCCACACAAAACCAGGAATGTCTTCACACTTGAAATGCAAATAAAAAATACATACTTAAACAAATTTGATTGAGTTTTTGTACACTTACTCTTTTTATTGCGTACACCGAAGACCTAAGAAACATCCATATTCTACAGTCTGGTTCGTGTTGGCTTGACTGTCAAATGCAGAAGCTGCAGCAATCACTTGAGACTGTTGCTGTATTGATGGACAGAAGATTTTAGGCCGTCCATCAATGAAAATAACAATATTCAAGTAGATAGCAATAGAACACAGCCAAAATAATGATGAGAAAAAGTCTCATTTTCAAAGGCCCATGGCATTTGCATTATTTTTCATGTGTAATATGTCATTTGTGACTTTTTATGTTTTTTTTATAGTACAATGATTTTATTATAATTATTTAGGATAATTTTTTCTTTGTGTATGTAAGTACAGTTTATTGATTTATGAATTGACAACAGGTTTTAAAACATTTAATTTATTTTTACTTGATTTCTAAGCACACTGTGACCAATATTTGCATTAGGCTTCTAAGTACTCTTTTCCCAGCACTTTTGATTTCTAAGTACTTAACCCATTGCGTACGGGTGTCATGACATACATGATATAGGAGCTTTGGCCTGTCGACGGGTGTCATGACGTACATGACGCTCGGGGATTTGGGATCACTGTGCTATTTTATTTTGCTATGAAAAAGGAATGAGTGATGATGGATACTGCAGTCATAATTACTGTAATTACCGTAATATCGTGCTAGCTTAACGTCCAAAACCTAGATGGCACCACTTTTTCCTAGCACCAGCAGGAGAGAGAGCCTTGAATGGCACCCATCCACGGTCTCTAGCAAGCACTGTCTCTATAGAGCGATGGCACACACTAAGTTGATGAACCCTTGCTCTAAAGTACCGCCGATGAAGGATGTGCAGGCAGAACGAGAAGAGGAAGGTGACTCAATCCATACCCAGTGTCTAAAATGTGTTCCTGTGCCAACATGAATGCCTTTCACTGTGGCACTCACAGTCACAAGCACAGCTTTCATTCCTCTATCCTACCTCTTCTTGTTATCTTTATTGTAGGTGGTTATATGTTTCATATTCGTTCTTGACAGCTCAAAAATAGGAAAAAATAAAGTTGCTTTTTGTCCTCCCATAAAACAGCAATACTTCTATCACATTGAGGATAAAGAAAATAATGAGCTAATATGGATAATATACTACAATTTTAGTCAACTGCAGCACTGATAGAGCCTGTCATATGGCACATATAAGTCTCTAACTCAATAAAACACACACAAAAATAAAACACAAAAACCGCTCTAGTTTTACAATGAATGACTGAAAGAGAGTGGGATGATTCAAATTATATTGCTTCAAGTGGTCTCTCTCTAAAATAAAACCTATCCTGGAGGCCGGGCAAGTAAATTTATCTCCGTCTGCATTGGGTTAAGATTAGTAATGTTTAACTCTTTCATCCCTTACACATACATTGTAAATAATCGTTATCTTGAAATATGTCTGTCAAATAAACATGGAGTAGAATAGTTCATTGAGAGTTTGTTTAACAGATTTTAATTCTTGTGTGATTTTGATGGATTTAGACATTCATCAGTTGAGCTTAATTAAGATATTAATAAGTTAAATGATATTATGTTAATATATTTATCTTTGGTTGACATGCTTTTTGAGTTATATATGATAATTATAATAATGGTAATGATGATAAATGACTGGATAAATAAATAGGTAGATAAAGAGGACTTTAATAGTATTATGTTTATAAACTTGTTTTTTCTTTATATCTAAAGAGAAAACTAGATTTAGTGTTATATAAAATCTCTTCAGGAACTGCTTGAATATCAACATCATAATGATTTTTGCCAGAACATTTACAGGTATAAATTTATTATAGAAAATGGTCTTCTCTTTCATTTCCTTTCATTCTGGACTCTCTTGGCTGTTCTCTTTATTGAAGATTACCATTTAACTAGTTTGTGTAACTTCTTAGCTATGGCAGTAAAATAGAATAAAAAAAAGAAAAATGCTTCATGATTCTATATTGGATACTGTTCTACAAGACCACAACCACAACCACAATCCAACATGTCACAACATTTCCTCACTAAACCCACTAGTCCTATTTGTACTGGATGTCTTCCAGTGATGAAAAATCCAGGTTTATGTTTTCATGTTACATTTGATGAATTGTAGTTCAATCTCCACTACATTTTTTGCTGGTGTTGCAGACAAATTGTATTGCTGTCTTTGTATTTTGTAAATTGGAAATACAGAGTAAGATATGTGTTTACCCGTATTATTAACCCATTCGCGCCGGTTGACGTGCTGACACGTGGTCGAAAAAAGCCCCGGACCCGGGTGACGTCCTGGCACGTGCTACATTTTCGGCCCGCGCGCCGGGAGGCCAGTAGCGACGTGCTGAAACGTCCGCATTAGAATGATAGATTATTCTTAGTACAATTCGATATCTGTATTATGGGATAGTTTTTACTGTAGTCCAGTATGTCATTGATAATTTCATGGGTCAAAATTTCTGCTCTTATATTATATTATATATCTGATACTTTGTCTGCAGACTTTTTCTTTTCTTTTTATATATATCTTTATCAAATACCATAGCATAATATAGTTATGATTGAGGTTCATATGAGGAAAATTTCATAAAGAAAGAAAGAAAGAAAGAAAAAAACATAGATGCTAACCCCATTCTGTTACCTTTTCAGATGACATCATCAGAATGAAACATGGAGGAAGGGGGGGCAAAGGAGGGGGCCGAGGAGGAAGAGGAAGGGGAGGCAGGGCCCAGGCAGCAGCAGCAGCGGCATCAGCATCAGCAGCATCAGCAGCAGCAACACCGAGAAGAAATGCTGGGGGTGTCAGAGGGCGTGGACGGGGAGTGCGTGTCCTCTCATCAAAGCTTAACAACAGAGGTAAACTCTCTCTCTCTCTCTTTCTCTCTCTCTCTCTCTCTCTCTCTCTCTCTCTCTCTCTCTCTCTCTCTCTCTCTCTCTCTCTCTCTCTCTCTCTCTCTCTCTCTCTCTCTCTCTCTCTCTCTCTCTCAACCCTCCCTGCCTCTTCTCTTCTCTTCTCTTCTCTTCTCTTCTCTTCTCTTCTCTTCTCTTCTCTTCTCTTCTCTTCTCTTCTCTTCTCTTCTCTTCTCTTCTCTTCTCTTCTCTTCTCTTCTCTTCTCTTCTCTTCTCTTCTCTTCTCTTCTCTTCTCTTCTCTTCTCTTCTCTTCTCTTCTCTTCTCTTCTCTTCTCTTCTCTTCTCTTCTCTTCTCTTCTCTTCTCTTCTCTTCTCTTCTCTTCTCTTCTCTTCTCTTCTCTTCTCTTCTCTTCTCTTCTCTTCTCTTCTCTTCTCTTCTCTTCTCTTCTCTTCTCTTCTCTTCTCTTCTCTTCTCTTCTCTTCTCTTCTCTTCTCTTCTCTTCTCTTCTCTTCTCTTCTCTTCTCTTCTCTTCTCTTCTCTTCTCTTCTCTTCTCTTCTCTTCTCTTCTCTTCTCTTCTCTTCTCTTCTCTTCTCTTCTCTTCTCTTCTCTTCTCTTCTCTTCTCTTCTCTTCTCTTCTCTTCTCTTCTCTTCTCTTCTCTTCTCTTCTCTTCTCTTCTCTTCTCTTCTCTTCTCTTCTCTTCTCTTCTCTTCTCTTCTCTTCTCTTCTCTTCTCTTCTCTTCTCTTCTCTTCTCTTCTCTTCTCTTCTCTTCTCTTCTCTTCTCTTCTCTTCTCTTCTCTTCTCTTCTCTTCTCTTCTCTTCTCTTCTCTTCTCTTCTCTTCTCTTCTCTTCTCTTCTCTTCTCTTCTCTTCTCTTCTCTTCTCTTCTCTTCTCTTCTCTTCTCTTCTCTTCTCTTCTCTTCTCTTCTCTTCTCTTCTCTTCTCTTCTCTTCTCTTCTCTTCTCTTCTCTTCTCTTCTCTTCTCTTCTCTTCTCTTCTCTTCTCTTCTCTTCTCTTCTCTTCTCTTCTCTTCTCTTCTCTTCTCTTCTCTTCTCTTCTCTTCTCTTCTCTTCTCTTCTCTTCTCTTCTCTTCTCTTCTCTTCTCTTCTCTTCTCTTCTCTTCTCTTCTCTTCTCTTCTCTTCTCTTCTCTTCTCTTCTCTTCTCTTCTCTTCTCTTCTCTTCTCTTCTCTTCTCTTCTCTTCTCTTCTCTTCTCTTCTCTTCTCTTCTCTTCTCTTCTCTTCTCTTCTCTTCTCTTCTCTTCTCTTCTCTTCTCTTCTCTTCTCTTCTCTTCTCTTCTCTTCTCTTCTCTTCTCTTCTCTTCTCTTCTCTTCTCTTCTCTTCTCTTCTCTTCTCTTCTCTTCTCTTCTCTTCTCTTCTCTTCTCTTCTCTTCTCTTCTCTTCTCTTCTCTTCTCTTCTCTTCTCTTCTCTTCTCTTCTCTTCTCTTCTCTTCTCTTCTCTTCTCTTCTCTTCTCTTCTCTTCTCTTCTCTTCTCTTCTCTGCCCCACTTTTAGATTTAAAGTTTTAAAGGTGTAAGTATTGTTTCCTTATGATGAAGTTTAATGAGAAGCAAGTTATTTTGCTTATTTTTGTAATTCTTTTGTAGGTGAATACAAACCATTTTCTTTTAACTAACTTAGTTGCTCCGAAATGGAACAGGTATGGCCCGTGGACGAGGCAGTGCAGCAATGCAAGGAAAGCAGCTTGTCTCAAGAGGAAGAGGTGCTAATGTAGCTGTGAGAGGGAGAGGTTCACAGAGAGGCAATGCCAGAGGCATATCCAGAGGAAGGAGAGCACTCACAACGAGACAGATAGACAACACCACATTGGTAAATATAAACACCATTCATTAAATTGAGAATTTGTGTGTACATGTTCCCTTTATTTGTTTTATAGTGGAGCAGTGTCTGTTCTTGTTTGATGTAGAGTTTATACATTACATAGAGAGATACAGTGCTATTGTCTCGAACTGATGGAAATGCCCCTTTTTTAACTCAAGTATTGTTTTCTTTGTGCGAGAAATCAAAATTGACTAGAAAATAGTTTTTCGTTCATCATAGATATACAATTGTATTTGTTTAAAGAATTGAAATTATGTAATACAAAAGTCAAAAGAAAATACAAGCCTCTTTCCCTCTAATTTCCTTGGCTTCAAAGACTCTTTGCAGTCGTTTCATAATTTTTTTTCATTTTTTAACCCATTCACGCTGGATGACGTACTGACACGTTTCGTGGTTTTTGAGTCATATATCTCGACGCTGGCAACGAGATATTTGGTCAAGGCTGGTGCTCGTGGTGAGCGAGCGGACAGCCTAGGCTCGTGGCTATTGCACCTGAGAATCCCGAGGCAGGCTTATGCATTCGAAAACCCCGGCATTCTGACCATTCAGAGCCAGAATGGCCACGGCGTGAATGGGTTAATTAGATTTGAGACAATAAAGTAATTTGAGTCTAATGTTCCTTCAGACTATAGCATCCATTAACCCATTGCATATGGGTGTCATGACATGACGTAGGAGCTTTGGCCTGACGACGGGCGTCATGACGTACATGACGTTCGGGGACTGTGCTATTTTATTTTGCTATGAAAAGGGAATGAGTGATGATGGATACTACAGTCATAATTACTATAATTACTGTAATATCGTGCTAGCTTAACATCCAAAACCTAGATGGCACCACTTTTTCCTAGCACCAGCAGGAGAGAGAGCCTTGAATGGCACCCATCCACAGTCTCTAGCAAGCACTGTCTCTATAGAGCGATGGCACACACTAAGTTGATGAACCCTTGCTCTAAAGTACCGCCGATGAAGGATGTGCAGGCAGAACGAGAAGAGGAAGGTGACTCAATCCATACCCAGTGTCTAAAATGTGCTCCTGTGCCAATATGGATGCCTTTCACTGTGGCACTCACAGTCACAAGCACAGGTTTCATTCCTCTTCCTTACCTCTTCTTGTTATCTTTATTGTAGGTGGTTATATGTTTCGTATTCGTTCATGACAGCACAAAAATAGGAAAAAATAAAGTTGCCTTTTGTCCTCCCATAAAACAGCAATACTTCTATCACATTGAGAAAATAATGAGCTAATATGGATAATATACTACAATTTTAGTCAACTGTAGCACTGATAGAGCCTGTCATATGGCACATATAAGTCTCTAAACTCAATAAAATACATAAAAAATAAAACACAAAAACTGCTCTAGTTTTACAATGAATGACTGAAAGAGAGTGGGATGATTCAAATTATATTGCTTCAAGCGGTCTCTCTCTAAAATAAAACCTATCCTGGAGGCTGGGCAAGCAAATTTATCTCCGTCTGCAATGGGTTAATAGTATATATAGAGGGGATTTATCTTTTTTTTTATTTTTTTATTTTTTTGACTAACCATTAGTATTAACCCAATGCCGCCGGCCGCCGGCCACAGACGGCGATTATGTAATATGATAGCGCGGGTGCCGTCATACGCCGTCAATGATATAATTGATTTAGGCCTATGCGTTCGAGAGCCCCGGCATTGACGCCAAAAAGGACGAAACGGCCCGGCGGGAATGGGTTAAAGAAAGTGTACTTGTCATATATTAAATTTAGGAACTACAATGAATGTAAACATAGGTATTTGATATACTTTTTTCTGCCTACTGCATCTGCTTGGTGAAGAATATGTAATTGTTTCTCCCATTGATCCTTGGTTCAAGAATCAGATTTCATGCAGTAAATCTTCTTTCCAGGATGCAAACAGACAGCGGAGAGGGAGAGATGCAGCAGTAAAGCAACAGCTGATGAAGAGGAAGATCCAGCAGGCACGCAGGACCTTGGCAGCATCCCAGCAGAACAACAGAAAGCAGGCCAGGCTGAATGCCATTGATACAAGGAGGGGCATCACAGGAGGAGTAAAGGTATGCACTTTTCTTCCTACTGTGTGTGTGTGTAAGTGTACATGTGTGTGTGTGTGTGTGTGTGTGTGTGTGTGTGTGTGTGTGTGTGTGTGTGTGTGTGTGTGTGTGTGTGTGTGTGTGTGTGTGTGTGTGTGTGTGTGTGTGTAAGTGTGTGTGTGTGTGTGTGTGTATGTGTATGTGTGTATGTGTGTATGTGTGTATGTGTGTGTGTGTGTGTGTATGTGTATATGTATATGTGTATGTGTGTGTGTGTGTGTGTGTGTGTGTGTGTGTGTGTGTGTGTGTGTGTGTGTGTGTGTGTGTGTGTGTGTGTGTGTGTGTGTGTGTGTGTGTGTGTGTGTGTGTGTGTGTGTGTGTGTGTGTGTGTGTGTGTAAGTGTACGTGTGTGTGTGTGTGTGTAAGTGTACGTGTGTGTAAGTGTATGTGTACGTGTGTGTGTAAGTGTATGTGTACGTGTGTGTGTGTGTGTGTGTGTGTGTGTGTGTGTGTGTGTGTGTGTGTGTGTGTGTGTGTGTGTGTGTGTGTGTGTGTGTGTGTGTGTGTGTGTGTGTGTGTGTGTGTGTGTGTGAGTGTGTGAGTGTGAGTGAGTGAGTGTGTGTGTGTGTGTGTGAGAGTGTGTGTGTGTGCGTGTGTGCATGTGACTGTATGTGTGTGTGTGTGTGTGTGTGTGTGTGTGTGTGTGTGTGTGTGTGTGTGTGTGTGTGTGTGTGTGTGTGTGTGTGTGTGTGTATGAGTGTATGAGTGTACATGTGTGTGTGTGTCTGTCTGTCTGTCTGTCTGTCTGTCTGTGTCTCTGTGTGCATTTATGTGTATGTGTGGCTGTGTGTCTGTTATTAATTTCCCATTAGTACCAGCATATTCCCACTCTTGCAGCAGACCAAGGGTAATCTGGGGACTCCCCTAAAAGTGCGTGTGGGCAACGGAACGGTGGTGAGGGGCCTGCGCTCCGACCAGCTCCTCCTGCACAAGATGAGACAACGACAGAAAATTGATGTGTTGAAGGATAAGGTAAGTGATCCTGGGGTTTGAATAATTGATCAGTGATTGAAGGTGTTACACTTAATTAATTTATATTCAGCATCTGTCAATCTTGTTGTTTTAACAAATAATGTGCTTCCTCACTTTTTTCCTTTTCTCCATTTGCTATTCTTCATTTCAAATTTTATGTTCCTCACCCTGATATATTTCCCCAAGTCACCAGTCTTTTTTCTTTTGCCATGTTTCTGCAGAAGGGGAGAACACAGCAAGTGAGAGACCCATCAAGGGGCACAGGCGCTGTGGTATCTCTCTCCTCACAGAGGGGTCTGACAGTCAGCATAAAGAACAACATCGCTTCCACGCAGTCAGCCCAGAATGGTATGTTTGTGTTGGTAACTGTCTTGGATATGGAGTTAAGTAGATTTTGTACAAGGTGCAAAAAGTATACCTTTTGTTTAGTTTTCTTCATTATCTGAAAAGTAGCATAGAGAGAGTCCAGGAATATTTGTTTTAGATAATTTGATGACTTACTTGCCTGACTCAGATGATGAGTTTATTCCTCATGATACAATTTTTATTTTGTAAAAGAAAAACATTCACATCTTGTTGGGATTATGTAATAATCATTATGAAAAATCATGTAGTGAACAGTGTGGATGTAGCTGTAAGATATGCAGTATCCTTCACATAGCAAGAGAGGAAACAATCAAGTAAACATGACAGAGCAACATTTCATTTATATTATGGAGAGTCGAGTGGTAAAGGAGAGGTTAAGATTGAGTAATAAATTGTATTTATAGTAATTGAGGATTTCAAATTTACCTATTTGCTTTTCAGGAGCTAGACCTAGACAGAGACCAAGATTGAACCGAAACAGAGTATACCAAAACTCGAGCGCCGGCTATGCCCCACCTACCTTCACTGTGGTCAATGAGCATGTCCACCAGCCACCACCAGAGCCAAGCTTCCAGGTGTCTGATATGCCACGCAAGTTCACCAAGAGGAACATCATCACAAGCAGAGACCCGCGAGCCAGGGTTGCAGCCATGACCACTGCTCCCCTCATTGCCACTGTTGCCCAGGAGACTGTACGGTCGCTGCCTGAGCCCCACCGGCAGATCCTTGACCCCAAAGTGCAGAAGGAGATTGCTATGCTGCAGGGCAAGAATGAGGTTACCCTCAACAGCGGCCCTGGACCTGGTGTGAAGGGCTTCCGCCATGTCCCCAACCAGACCTCCAGATCCCTAAATGAACGCTTCACTGAGGAGCGTATGGTCACTGCCTGAGCCCTCCCCCCTCTTTCCCCCTCAAGGAACTCAAGACATTTTATGTATAAGAGAGTTTCGGGAATTTTTATTTTTCTGTGTGCGTGCGTATTAAATTTGGATGTGTGTTTTGAAGGTAGCATTCGTTTTGACAAGATACATGATTGTTTCCTGAAGGATACATTTTGCTTATGTTGCAATAGATACTTTTGTGGTTTTATCGTGCTGTGCATGGGACAGTGCCTTTGATGGCAAATATGCTACATATTTATTTTCCTAC
>BOPN01002256.1:163991-171491 GCA_017312705.2 Penaeus japonicus | reverse complement strand
ACAGCACACATACCTTATGCAAAAACTGAGACAAAATTCGTTATTTTGCGGGTGTTAATATACCTGCGAAATAACGAATGACAAACAAACGCCACATTCCCGAAACTTTAGTGCACACCACAAGCCTAATTTGAATTCTGTAAGACAGTAATCAGACTCATACTCGAATACAACCAGTGCCACTACACAGTGGGCCGACAACACCTTTGCACATACTCCACCCATAGCGCAGCATAGAACCATTCATCACACGCATACATACTCGAATAGTAAAGACATTTAGAGAGGTTCCAACACACAGACGACCCACTGTACAAAACCACATCGGGAACACGCAGTAACACGAACACTAACCTTCAATAGTGGACGAGTTTGACAATATACAAACATCACCTCATCCGCTATATGCAACCACATACCGTCCTGTATTTACAAGAAAGGGAGGAAAGAAAGAGTTGCATTCCCAGTTTTACAGGAATGAGCATTTCTCGTCCCCCAAATCTACTATTTTGATGTTATATATATATATATATATATATATATATATATATATATATATATATATATATATATATATATAGAGAGAGAGAGAGAGAGAGAGAGAGAGAGAAAGAGAGAGAGAGAGGGTGGGGGGATGTGTGTGTGTATATGTGGATTTGTGTGTCTTAAATATCTAAATTGCAATATTTAAATATACAAGTGAAGGCTTATCGATATGTAAAATAATATTTTAAGATCTATCGAATGTCCATCCATCAAACACTCGTTAGATGTATACATTAAAGGAAGATTCATCAGACTCAGTGACATATGTATCATCCTTCTTGCCATGAAAAAATATCCACACAGACAAATAGACAAAACATGATATAGGTGCATCATCCCACATGGGGATGAATATCGTCAGGGTTATCACTTTATTTGGAATCTTCAGTTCTACTACTGTCAAGAAACTGCTCAAATCTTAAAGAACTTACATTTTGTCCTTAAAGTTTGTACATACCTCTGTCCATCTACTTTCATCCGTCGACTATTAAAAAATCCAGACTGGCATAGATAGAGATAACAGATATATCTATAGAGAGAGAGAGAGATAAGAGGCATATTTCTAGTAATAAATTATTTGTAAGAAAAAGAAACGGAGAACACAATTTCACAATACCCAAGTTAGTGACATAATTTTACTATCGAAACGGAAGAAAACCGGGGAAAAGGTAATCTGTACACAATTACACGTACCTTTCATCTCCATCCACAAAAATATTCATTGAATTACAATAAGAAATTGGGATAGATTTTTGCAGAAGCTGGGCCCTAGGAGTATTGAAACATTCTTATCTTTTAAATGCAATTTTCGCCAGGGATTTTATGCACTGTAATCATCATCAAAACTACTTTTGTCGATAATAGAGTAAAATGTAAAATGTAAGAAAAAAATCTAAACTGTAATAAAGGAAATACATGTACTGGAACATAAGATGTTATTTATACGATTGCATCAAACAAATATTTTGTGTATCTTCTCCCTTTATAATTGTAACATTTCCTTTATACTTCTATTTTTTTCTGAGTTACGAATTGTAACGTAGAACTGGGTCTTTATTACCAATATTATTTTCGTAACTATTATCATGATTGTGCTGGTTGTTACAATGCTTTTACTATTCACTGTTGTGCTAACACCGAAAGAATTATAATAAACATAGTGATATATAACTTATTAAATGCATACACAGCAGTTAGGTAGATGTGTAGATATATCTGTATCGAACACGAAAGTAAATTTGGTGACGAATACAAAACAGGGAGACACACTAAAAACAAGGAACAATTCAGAGGTAGGAGTCAAATGGTCAAGTAAATCTGTGAAGGCTTGATAGTTTCATTGCAACAAACTTGCAAAAGGATATGAGAATGCATAACTTTACCCAAGAATGACACGCTCTATCAAATCATCAGAATTACATTCCAATTCAAATAACTATAAAAAATACAGTTGATCAATATCATTGTTTCATATTGTGTGGCAGTTATCTTTTTATCGCCTTTGTATAGAATGCATTATAGCTGTATCATGTGACATATTGAAAGTATTGTCTTATCAGAGCGAGGAGTATTCTCGTCAGCTTTCTCAGCGTAATGGAACCAGTTAATACCAGCTGGTGTGACGTCCCTTGTGGTTAACGGTTAACAGGATATGATTTTTTATTATAGGCATTTGTAGAACTGAAAAATAATATATTATTACACCACTATCATTTATCATTATTATTGTTGTAATGTCCTTCTTATAATTTTTGTTTTCGTCATCATTATCATCAATATTATTATTATTATCCTTATTGTTATCTTTATTTTCATCATCATTGTTATTTTCATTATTAATATTATTATTATCATTATTATTATTATCATTATTACAATTATCATTATGATGGTTATTATTTATCATTATCATTATCGTTATCATTATTATTTATCATTATCATTATCGTTATCATTATTATTATTATCATTTTTATTATTATTGTCATCCTTAAAATCATTTTTATTACAGTTATTATAGTTTTTATCATTATCATTTCATCATCATCATCACTATCATTATCATTACCATTATCCTTATCATCATCATTGCTATTGCTATTGTTAGCATCATTGTTGTTTTCATTATTAAATCATAACTATCATCATCATTATTATTATTATCATTACAATTATCATTATAATTTATTATATTCATTATCATTACCGTTATCATTATTATATATCATCGTTATCTTATATTATTATCATTACTACTACTGCTACTACCACCACTACCACTACTACTACGACTACTACTACTACTACTACTACTACTGTCACTACTACTACTACTGTCCCTACTACTACTACTACTACTACTACTACTACTACTACTACTACTACTACTACTACTACTACTACTACCACCACCACTACTACGACTACGACTACTACTATCCTTATTATCCTCCTCATTACTATCCCAATCACCGTTATAATCCCACCATCCCCAGCACCAGCCCCAGCTGAGCCTCGGCACCAATCCCTCCCCAGCGGCGCATTTCCTGAAAAGGGGGTCCGAGGGGAGGTCCGAGCAGTGCGCGTGTGTGAGAGCAAAACAAACCGGCATGTAAACAAACCCACCTGGACCTCCTCCTCCATCCTCTTCGCTATTTACCCTCTCTTCTAGGGGGTCCTACATGTCCTCCTGGTCCGCGATTGATGTGATTTAAGTCCTCCTCCACTCGGCAGCGAGCTCCTGTAGCCATGGCAGTCGGGGTGAAGTTGGTTCTGTCGGGTCTGCTCTGTGCTCTGCTGCTCGGGGGGGTTTATGACTACTTGTTCAACCTCGAAATGAACAAGTGTAGGATGACGTATATGTATGAATATCCGCATTTTATTGTGAGTATCTTTTTTTCTCTTGTTGGCTTTGAGGGTGTGTTTGTGTTGTTGGGGGTGGGGGGTGAGTTTAAATTTTGGATCTTTGTTATATTGGATTATTTCTTCTTTTTTTCTTTAGGTGATTTTTAGTATTGTGGATGGTTGGATATATGTAGCTTATTGGGATTATTTGATCATTTTATTGGTAATTTTCTATAGTAGGTCAGCTTCATAAAATCCACTGAGATTAGTATCAATGGATTCTTTGTGATGTCTAGTGTGCATTTATAGTGTTTCAGTACTACTAGAAGAAATAAGTAGGGAGAGCATGAAGGAAATTGGTAAATGTTTGGTAGGAGCAAGTTTATTCTTTGCATAAACTATGCGTTTGTGTACTTGTTAGAAGGATGTGCCCCTAAAATCCTGCTAATGGAGGCTGCCAACCCACGGCCGGAATATAAAAATCTCTACCATATCTGACGGGCAAGATGGAAACTACGTCATAAATTTGTTGCTATTATTGTACATCTCTCCCATGCAAGCAAATTGTTAGTATTTTTGTTAGTAAGTGTTGGTTGTGCTGAGATATAGTACTCGTTCGACACCAATTTCAATGGCCTATATACCAATTTTACCCTGCAATTTCCCTGGTATGCTTCATGCCCTCTCCACATATCAGGTTTAGTATTGATGCTATTATTGACTAGTTTAAACTAAAACCTCTAGAATTGCTCTCTAGACATCACATCACAAGGAATCTGTCAATATAATTTTTGATGGGTATTATGATCTGGATCTATTGAAGAAATGTAAGATTTTAGTATTTGATTCTATAAATATCTGTGCATCACTAATACTAAAGACTTTGGTATCATTAGATTTAATTTGATACATGCTGTCCAGATATAGCTAGTTATTGTCTATAGAAACCAGATATAGCATAGATCAACATTTCTCAACCTTTTTTGGTTGTGACCCTAAATACAGTCTTAGCCGGGACTAATGACCCTAAATGTGTGATCATGTAGTAATAAATCCAACCATACTACAGATGTTTATGAGCTTATGTTTTTTCTGTTTATATAGGTTTATATTACTAACACAATGAATTCAATAAATTAAAAACAGGAAAGAAAACAAGCTACTTGTACTATTGGTGGTATTTCATGAGAGAGAGTGATTTATTACCATGTTTCATTTTTTAGTTTGCATCCATTGGAATCTTTAAGCTGTCCTGCTGAATTAGATCAGCTATATTACTCAAAATCAAAATGTGGCCAGCTGTGAATTGCTTTATTTATATATTTTCTATAAGACTTTATGGCGACCTTCACAAAAACCCTCATGACCCACATTTGGACTACGACCATGAAGTTAGGAACCACTGGTGTAGATGGTAGTTAAGGTTTATGTATTATCAACATGACCCCTGTGCCCCTCTACACTCCATATTCTAGCTACATAGATATTGTAGACTCACTGATTTACTGTTAAACAAGGATCCAATTGAGTCTTTATGTGTGTGTTATTAGCATAATTTGCTGTTATTATTAGTATATTCGTATTGTTTACCCAATGGGTTTGTGATATAGTTCCAGCTCTCCCAAATATTAGGGTCATTGTCATTTCTATAATTAATATGAGTGAAATAAAAGTACTATGTCTAGGGTGCATATTGAATTCACTGTGCAAATTTCAGTAGTATCAGTGACATACAGTAATTCCTTAGCATTAACCATTATGAAAGTGTTTATTTTTGTTTGTTGTATATGTATGAATATTCATTATATTATTTTGTTTAAAAAAAATTATTTATTGATAATTCTTGAACTAAGGACTCTATCAAACAATATCTTGGCCTCTGCAAAGGCCAACAAACCACCATGTTTACTTTGTCAGGCGGGAACTTGGACTGGTTCCAAACTTTACAATAAATCATCTGGGAGATTTCCAAGGTTCATCTTGCCAGAGTATAATTGGTGTAGGTTTGAAAAATTGGATTTTTTCTTTTGTTATAATTCATTATATTATATTTTTGTCCATGGAAAGATGCACCACTTAGCACATGTCATTACCATCTTTTTCAAACTTATTTACATATACTTTATTAATAACTGATACTGATATTTATAGAAAAAAAATATATATTAAATATAAACATGCTTAATAGTTAAACACTTGTAATGGCACAGTGCCAATTGATTGAGAAACTATCAACAGCTCCATATTCTATATGCTACACCAAGTGAAATGGTTTAGTGGGAATTTCTGTATAAATC
The DNA here is from genome assembly GCA_017312705.2 of Penaeus japonicus. Taxonomy (NCBI): domain Eukaryota; kingdom Metazoa; phylum Arthropoda; class Malacostraca; order Decapoda; family Penaeidae; genus Penaeus; species Penaeus japonicus. The sequence goes on along the minus strand of BOPN01002256.1, from coordinate 165,804 downwards.
TAAATGTTTAGCATTAGAGTTTGAGATGTTAAGGACAATGAACAAAAAATAAAGTTATCTGTTAGCAGACTGGCATTAGGTCTACATGCCCATATTCATATTTAATGCATTTAGTAATGAAAATTACTTAGATCCACAAATGGGGACATTAATCCCTTGACAATGAAGTCCCCTCAAAAGAAAGAAAATAAAAGCATCTCAGGACTTGCAGTAGATTCAGGAGTCAGTGGGCCTAAGAGATTATCTTCAGAAATGTTCCTGGACCAACAACCCCTCCAGACAGATACTCTTGTTTAATGTGTGGTAGGTCACATCCAGTCTAAAACTGTTGAACACCCAGACAATATTTTTACACTTCCAGCCGCTGAGACTCCCTACAGAGATAAGAAAACAGTTCCCGCACTACAGCTTAATCGTGTATGGTGAAGGCAACTACTCGGAGACATTGAAGAAAGGCAAATTTTCTGGCATCCCTGTATTATTCATCCCTGGGAATGGGGGATCACACAAACAAGGTCAGTGTTTGCATAGCATATCATTAGTGATAGATATATAAATCATAATTAATAATTGAAAGATTAAAGAAGGATAGATAATAAGGCTTACAGAATAGTAGATGATAAGGCCAAGTAAAAAAAAATGAGGATCTTGTAACCTGATGCTTAGAATTATGTCAACTGGTACTGTGCAAGTAAATGAATAAGAAAAGAAAAGGAATTTCACCTAAAACATTTCTTTGATGGTTGAATAAATGTTATACAATAAATGAATCATTCATGAATTTACTGTACAGTACAGTGCAATGAATCCTAATTCTTTGGAATTTTATTAACTAGACTTCATTACCTTCCCTGATAATTGTTTTAAAAAGATTTGGATAATAAGATGTTTATATATATAAATATATTAATTCGGTATTATTACTTATTATTACTTTCTTTTTTTTTCTTTTAATTATAATACCAGTGAGATCTTTAGCGTCAGTGGCCTACAGAAAGGCAATGGACCATGAGACCAAGTTCCACTTCAACTTCTTTGCTGTGAACATCAATGAGGAACTGGGTGCATTGTATGGGCCAGTGCTGGAACGACAGACAGAATTTGTCACCTTTTCAATACAGCACATCTTGAAGCTCTATGAAGACTCTCCAAAAAAACCCAAGTCTGTTGTGATAATAGGTCACTCCATGGTAAGTGTTGAGAATTATGAAAGGATGAAGGATGTAGGCAGTTTAATACCTTTCTCAACAAGCTAATAGGGATTATGTCTTTCTTTGTATTTAGTGTGAATTGAATTGAATGTCCTTATTTTTTAGGAAATTCAGCACTAGCGTTTGAGCATTTTGAATTAAAAGACAGAAAATTATTTGTAGATTATCTATTAACCCATTCCCGACGGGGGATTTCTAGCCTAGAATGTCCAAATGCCGGGGCGTTCGAATTATTAGGCCTAAATCAATTGAATGGCCGGCACAATACTGTGCCGCCCGGCAACTGGGCTTTTCAATGCGCGGTACACATGCTGTACCACCCGTCCTGTGTGGGTTAATAGGTCTATTTATAATCATACAGTATGTTAACATCATCATCCACCCTAGGTATCTAATGGATGTGTTTGATACAGCTGTTGCTGATACTATTACTATATTTTGCACACTATTTTTAGTAAATTTCAAGAATAGGTCCACATTATAAAGTCCAATAAAATTTCCGTCATTGGACTCCTGTTGATATTATCTGACCACATATAACAGTATTGGTGCAACCAGTAGATAAGTGCAATATGATTGTCTGAAGGTTCTTATAATCGGCT
>BOPN01002256.1:138991-151491 GCA_017312705.2 Penaeus japonicus | reverse complement strand
GGAGGAGCAAATATTTTCTCTGTTCCCTTAATTTTTAGCATGTGCCAGTGGCGTCAGAATTCGCTCGTCCAGACTGCCTGTTAGCTGGTTAGGTGCCCCGTCCACATTGGGTTGATATTATGTAGAATCTGAACAGATATTCACAAATGGAGTTGGCAGTATTAAGAATCTGCATAGCATTTAAGCTTGTCTATCATTATAAGATATGTCTTGTAATAGTTTTATATAAATTATCATATAATTCTATAATTCTAAAAATCCAAATTTATGTTGGCACATATCATTCTGCACTACCTATTCTTTTCTCTTTTCTTATGATATGATGATAATGGCAGTTAAGATTTTGATATTGACAATGCATCTCTTTTCTCTCTCAGCTATTTGGCTGGATTAAAGTATTGGATGAAGTCTGATCTTTAGCAGATATGTAAGTGCATGTTTCCATTTTCCAGATTTTGGACCACTTATGTGTTTAAGATTGTACAAGATAAGATACAAATGTTTAGAGAAAATGGATGGTATCTTCATTTATTGAAGTAAAATATGTTTAGAATTTATATTTTACATGGAGGTTGTTCGTTAATTCTCAAGTTTGGAAGGTTTCTACATTGAAACTCTAGTGTGTGAATATCTCATTCATTTCTAATGGTTATAATGCATAAAATGTAAATTATGTGTTTTCATTAAGTCTTTTTCAGTAACTATAATGATGATTCAATCAAAATGCTTCATAAACTTGCATTGTAAAGTTACTCTCCTACCTTTTTTCTACATATGCTTACCTGTAAAGCAGGATAACCAAATTGACTCAGAGTCCTTGAGGAATATCCATAGTTTTTCTTAGGCTAAGAGAAGGCAGGATAGAGCCCCTGAACAACAGAGAGAAATATGATGATGCAAAATAGATTTTGAATTAAGACATGAAGTTTGAAGAAATAGGAGATGCTAAACAGACAACTACAAAAGAAAGACTTTTGAAATAGAAATGGGTGGCACAGATATCGGCTCTAAAAATGAGATCAAGAATCCCTAGAATACTCAGTGAATGCTCAGCTAGTACTTAAGAGAAAGAAAGTATTGGCTAGTTATCCTTGGGGAATGTATATTGTCAGACTCAGCCTTCCTTTCTGGAGGAGAGTGAAAACTCATTATGTGAAAGAATTATTGAATGATAACATCTCACAGGCAGTAGACAACAGAGTCCATCCCCATAAACAAAGATTCATAAAGCCATTTTAAATTGGAAAATGTGGATTCTTCTCTCCTTTTGTTTTGTTGTTATTGTCTTTTTCTGTTGTATAGAGCAGGATGCTCTATATTGTTACTATGTTTTGTTTATTTACAATTTAATGTTTTGTTTATTTACAGTTTATAAATGGACAAATATAAAGGTCTATGTGAATGAAGAATACAAACCAAAAAAGTCTAAAAGTCTAAAAAAAAGTTATCTTTGGTATATTCAAAGTAAGAACATGTATATCATATATGCTATTTTAATATTAGGTTTTTAGTTTACATGGATAACACTCTATGCAACAGCAAAGCTATATTTAATATATGAAAATTGTTTGTATTCTTAGGGTCAATAGTGTTTTTGAATGATATGTGATACATGATGATATATGAAATGAATTAAAGATAAAAACAGTTAAATCTTTTTTGCTAAACATAAATCAAAATTGGAAATATCATTCGCATCTAACATGTAAGAGAATATCTTAGTTTGTTTTTAAAATTAATATTTGTATATTTTTATAATGCAAAAGGCAGTTTATGTACATACATTATTTCATTTTATCCTCTTAGTAAAAGTGATACACTAATAATATGGTGATCACAGCCATTAACAGTTAGGGGAGGGAATTTAAGCTTGGAACAATAATCAAACTGCACATATTACCAATGGCAGTGTATTAGTTTTTAAGACTTTATTTGAGGGATACATTACATTACATTTGCAAATGAAAGTGCATGTTCAAAGTTCCCGACCTTTGTTATGTAGGAACTGACAAATAATCACAGAATGGTGAAATGCTGTTAATAGTGCACACTTCTTAACTTAGATCTCATTAGTGACAAAACTTGGCTAAATTTGTATAGATTCTTACTGTGCCAGATTTTTGCCAGTTTGGTTTCTGGAGCAGAAATATTCCATCGATTAACCTTTCATTCTCCATCCTTCCCAACTCTTAATTTTACTTCCTTCCCCAACTTCTTGATTATACCAGTATTACCTCCCTTCCCTCTCTCTTCCCCTTCTCATTTTCCACATTCCCTCCCCATCAGTCACTCCCTTTTCCCCTCCACCCATTTCCCTCTGCCCCTCAGTCTCCCTCCCTCTTCTCTCTTTCTCTCAGCCCCTATTACTCCTTCCCCCTTTCCCTGTACCTCATAATCTCCTTTCTTCTTCCCCTCTGCCCCTCAATCTCCCTCTCTCTTCCCACCTCCCTCTCCCCTCTCCCCTCTCCCCTCTCCCCTCTCCCCTCTCCCCTCTCCCCTCATCCCCTCATCCCCTCTGCCTCTTAATCTCCCTACCTCTTCCCTCTTCCCCTCTGCCCTCAATCTCCCTCCCTCTTCCCGTCTGCCCTGTTCTCCCCTTCCTATCTAGAGTTTAATACAATTAGTGTAACTCCCATCCCTGTGATGATGTGACCTTAATTTCTGGCTTGATTAATGTTGCAGAGTATTGGGACGTAGCTTAGGAGGAGGTGATATGATTGCAGATTTGGCAGTGTCGGGATTGTCGCGAGTCCCCGTGTTGATAGGCGTGGCTCTCATCTCCTTGGCTTATTCTACTTGCGGGACTTTGGCACTATGTCTGGCTGGCTTTTTTTATTTCATCAAGGTGAATTTACTCTTCATCCTTGCTCCCTCCCCAAATTGTGATCTTTTACCATAGTGTGAGGTCAGTTTATTTTTTTAATGAATCCCGTGAAGGAAGCGTAACTTTGTACATACACCTAAAGTAAAAAAGAAAAGTTTTATTTTTTTCCTTATCTATAATCTTTTCTTAAATTGACCCATAACCTTTCAAAATAGAAATTCTTATTTTGTATAGATAACCAGAATAGACATTAAATATAGTAGAATCACATTAATCAAGAAAAAGAAGAAAAAGAAAAAATCCTCTCCAAGGCAACAGTGCTGTATACATTAGCTTTTAATAGCTTTACATTGTAGTTCAGCTTACAGAAAAGAAATACTGCATGGCTTTATGTCCAGTTGAACATTGGCTTATATCTTGCTCACATTAATCTAGAATTTGTTTATGCTGAAGTTTGGTCATGAGAGTGAAATAACCATTACTTGTGCTGCCAGGTGTTTAAGCTGTATGAAGACTTCATCGAGAGGATTGTTGTGGGGCTGATTCCAGGCACATCTGACCCAAAGTTCAAGACAGAGAAGGCTCTCTCGCAGCTGAACTTCCACATGACCTTTATGGTGATGGTCTTCTTAGTGAGTGCTCTGAACGCCCCCGCTTTCATTGTGTGGGGCAGGCTGCTAAGGTAGGTCGTTTGGCTGCAGCAGGTATGCTTCTCTTCATTTTAAATTGTTTTTGAATTGTCAGTTTTATATATATTATAACATGTTAAAACATTACCACCTTTGACATAACTGTAATAAGAGATAGTGGTATTTTGACTTGAGTACCTTTTTACAGTCATAACCTACAACTGGTGGAAGATCCAAGCCTATATGTCACAGTGACTGCTTTGTTGGGACTGTGCTTCCTCTGGCAAAAGAAAGTCCCTCAATGTGATAAGTAAGTTATGTGTTTTTGTAAGATATTAGTTGTATAAAATTCATTTACTCCTGAAAGGTGGGATTGGAGAACATGGTCTTCTACAGACTTGTACAAACTTCTACAAGGCCTTTATAATTGGAAAGAACATGTGGTAGAGCTCAGAACAGCAGTTTTTTTTTCCTCTTCTTTTTTTTTTTTTTTTTTTTTAATACCTACTTCTATAGAAAATGCATTTCTCAATAATTTGTAATAAACAATTATGAAAAAATCAAGATTTTCAATGAATTATATGAACATAGAATTAAATATATTATTTAAGCATTTCAAGGTCTGGATATAAAGGGTGAAAGTAAAGCACCCAAATGAATGAAGTTGACCCTCTTCCCTCATTACTTCCACTTTAGGAGATTCTACAAACAGCTGGGTTATTCAATCCACTTCTTGGCCGTCATGACCCTCCTGTATGGCAGCGTCAACTTGTACCGTGTGTCCTACATCCTATCGGCAGCTATGATCCTTGTCGTGACACACCAACTCGTGGCTCCGCGGAAACCCCCCCAGAGGGAAAGCCAAGAGGATGAGAGCCCAAGTGAAAAAAGCCGTCCCTTCATGGCACAGGTCGATGAGTCAGAATCTGATGGAACAAATTCTGGCAGCATCACCTCGGACAATGACTCAGGGCCAACCCAGAGAATTATTTGAGAAGGAGAAGAAGAAGAAAAAAAAAGACAGGGGAGTGGGGGGAGGGAGAAAGGGGGAAGGAAGTAGTTGATATGGTAATCAAATGATTCTTGTCTTGTGGTTTAACCCAGAGACAGACACTCTAGGAATGAAGAGAGGCAGTCACCCCCTAACAATTCCAAGCAATGGGTAGAAAAAGTTTAATGTCGAGATATTTATGAGATATTTATATGGAATGGGAATCTAGAGGTTGGTGTAAAAGCATTTTCTAAGACCTTCATCCTCTTCATTTGCCTCCCAATGTCTCCCAGTGTCTGCCCCTGGTCTAGCCTTCTTTGAAGAGGTGATGTGATGGTCAGTATAGGTTAAAATTGGTAAAGAAAATCATCCTCAGAAACTAGTCCAATGTAGCCAGTATTCAAGGCTGACATAAGACACATCATATTGATTGAAGAGGAACAATAAGCACCCATGTCATGGTCACAAGAGCTGCATTTAGAAATATTTTCTTTATCCTCATAGAAATTGCATTTTAGGCTGGTTGATGATGTCACAATGTATTAGTTAATCACTGCTCATACTAGAAGAGTAATATATGATGTATGCTTAGGGTTTCATTGTTATCATTTCATATGCATGTGATTTCAGATGTCCATTCATACTGTTGTTTAAATCTGGAATAGCTGTAACTGTGTGGTACTGAATTCATGAAATACATGTGCAATTTGTGTTGGCAATGATGACTGTCATGACTAGAATTTTTGTTATGATTACTACTTGGCTATGTTTTTCCAATATATATTTTTTTAACTATCAAGTGTTTTGATAGTTGGTCATGATTTTCTTTTCCTGAGCAATGTGCAGATTGTGAAAATATAGAATGTTTTTTTCTTTCTCTCTCTCTGGATAATGTGCAATTTATATTTTTAAAAATCTGCCCCCAGATCAAATCAATCAAACTTCTGAGCAAAAATTGTCAAAAAAGGGGTGATTTGTTGATTGATCAGATTATATTGAATTATATGTAGACCGAGATTGTTATTTTTGGGGAGAAGCCCTGATATGTGAATGTCTGTTTTTAAGATGATGGGAGATTCTGATTACACCATGTTTTTAAAAAGTATTATTAACACTTACTAATATACGATAATTATGTTTGCAATTTACTTTCACATTCATTTTATATGACGGTCCTGTAACAATTGGACTTCAGTAGGCACAGACTAGATAATCAAATTTTGCTGATGGTAAATGTCATGATGCTGACTCACAAATGTTGTTATACTGCATTCCAAATAAAAACATTCAAAAACTTCATTGACAAGGCATTAATTGATCCTTTTTGTTAGAGTTACATGATCTTTTGAGGTACAAATTTATACAACCAACTCATCAGAGCAATAGTGAATTACCATGGGTTTAATAACTTTTTCTTTCATATCGCCATAAACTGATGCTGTTACTACTGTTATTATAGATGTATTGGCTAACACCTATTGCTGCTGCTAATACTCTTGATAATAAGGGTAATGAAACTGATGACAAGAAAGTTCAGTTCAGTTCAGACAGATTTGCGAAGACGTCGCTTCGCCCGCGCTATATGCACAAGGCGGCCCGGCCTCTGTCAGCTATGAGTGCTGACTCATCTTATCTAATCTTATCTGATCATCATCGCTGAATTCAATTCAGCTCAGTTCAGAGAGATTTTGCGAAGACGTCGCTTCGCCCGGGTGGTGTGGATGGGGTAGTCCGGTATCTATTGGCTATAAGTGCTGACTCATCTAATCATCATAACTGAACTCTTACCGTGGCGGTCGGATTGCCTGTAGGCGCTCCAGTTGCCAGGGGGCTAGTGACAGGCATAGCCGTCTAACCAGCCCGGCGGCTGTCGTCTCTGGGCCTGGAAGCGAGTGTGCTCGCATTCCATCAGGTAGTGCTCTAATATAGCGTCCGGCGCGCCACAATGCTCTCACCATCGGTCATCTTGCCCAATAGTGGGAATGATTTGCCACGCACAAGAGTAGCCTATTCTCAATCTGTGCAGACTGACTTCAGCACACCTTGATATTCTAGGAGAGATTATCAGCGACTCATAGCCTGTGGCGTCTGAGTACCAGCTGGCCGAGGTTCTCGCTTCCTCTCTATATCGCTGCAGGGCACCGACCTGCCCTGCAACCATCGTTTTACGCCTTAGCAGTTCCCGGCTAGGATGCACCACAAGATCACTCAAGGGTTTCTTCCTGCCTGTCAGCTACGTCATTCCCTTCAATACCAACATGGCTTGGGATCCAGTTGATGATGATGCGTCTTCCCTGATCCAGGATTCTCTGAGCAATGGTGAGAATCGTGGTTACCAGGTAAACGTTATCAAGGGGCGTGCTTTGTTGCAGGCTGTCAATGGCGGCCCTAGAGTCTGTGTGTATGACAACATGCCCGTCCGTCTGGGCTGCATGGGCTAGGGCTCCCATAATAGCTACTGCCTCTGCCTGGAGCGAGGAGGCATTGTCAGATACCCGCATAGCTTTCTCTATGCCCCTTGCTGCAAAACCGGCGCCTGCAGTGCGGGTGATGGGGTCTACAGAACCATCCGTGAAGTAGGTTTTACTATTCAGCGGCGTGATTGCTGTAATGTTCCTCTCCGCCTCAGCCTTCAATAGAGGCGGTGAGTAATGTGTTTTTCTTCTTGATAGACTCATGACAGATAACTCTATCAAGGATCGTGCCCACGGCGGGGCTGTGACATAGTCAGGGTGGGGAAGGTCCATGCCCTTAATCAGTAGTGTCTCTTTGAGCTCAAAGCGTTTCAGCACTCTGGTTGTGTGAGACAGCCAGGTGTTGTTAGCAAAGAGCTCTTGGTTCTGTGCAAGCCGACGCTGCACTCTCTGTCTTAGCTGCGAGTCCAGTGGGGACTGTAGGACATTGGCAAGGATCTGGGCCGCCATCTGATCAATCCGGGTGTCCAGGGGAAAGAGTTTGGCCTCCAAGAGGAGGTTAGTAACCTTAGCCCACCCAGGGGCACCCAGAATAATCCTGGCGGCTTCGTTTTGTATGACGTCGAGCCTTTTCCTGAATCCAGGCTTGACTGTGATCAGGGCGACGGAGGCGTAGTCCACAATGGGACGGACAGCGTGCACGTAGAAAGATCTTAGTACACGGTGCCCAGCCCCTAAACGCCGCCCCGACAGAGAGCCTTGCCTTGGTCCGGTCTAAGAGATGTTTGATCTCGGAGCGGAAGGTGAGGTTCTTATCGATCCATACCCCCAAGTATTGGTAGACGTCTACCCACTCAAGCTCTAGCCCTTGGACTCGCAGTCTTTGATCACAGACATTATGTTTCAGCGCCATTGCCTTCGATTTAGCTGCTGAGATCTTAAGCCCGGCTCTGCAGCATTCCTCAGATATTAGGTTCAGACAACGCTGGGCCTTTCTGACTGGATTCACATTTCTTTTCCCAGTGGAGATAATTGCTAGATCATCTGCATATGAAATGACCATGCACCCCGCTGGGAGTGGAATGTCGAGATGTTTAACATGAGGATGTTGAACAGAGCCGGGCTAAGGACCCCTCCTTGAGGGGTGCCATTCTCCAGAGGCAAATGCCTGGAAAGGTGACCTTGGAACTTCACTCTGGCAGTTCTGTTCCGAAAATAATCGCCAATCCAGGCAAGCAGTCTGCCTTTGATTCCCTTGCGGATCAGGATCTCCTGAATGGCGAGCGGGTTTGCCAGTTCAAAAGCCTTCTCCAGGTCAAGGAAGACAATGACAGCGCTGCTGTTGCTGACAGTGCTCAGTAAGATGGCCGTGCTGTGGGTAATGCTCTTGCCCCTTGTGAATGATGATGATAATCAATATAATAATGATAATAAAAGTAATGATAATGATAATGATAATGACAATATTAATAATGATAGTGATAGTAACAAAAATAATAAGAATAATGATAATGATGATGATAATAGTAATGATGATGATAATAGTAATGACAATAATGATAATAATAATAAAAGTAATATTTATGATGATGTATATGAGTTTGCACTTGCTTAGCAAGATGAAAAATGTATGTATAAAATAAAAAGACCCAAGCCGAAGGTCAAATGAGGTTCTGTATAAAAACAAATATTTGTGTGAATAAATCATTTAATGACAAAACATCATTCCATATTTACAACTAATTGGATTTAATATGATTGAGTCCGACAGAGTCTGTCACAAGGAAATACAAAAGACTGAAAAATACCTGTCGCTGAGAGACGAGATAGGTAATGACTGGGGGAAGGGGGGGGGGGGGGGTTGCACTAGTGATTGAGGGTTAAAAGGTCTTCATACTAGACACCCAGGAGAATGATCAAAGGTGAGACCTTTGGCAACTGGATGTTTTCTGCCTTTGCAGAGAATTAACATTAGTGATCATGTGATCACAGCAGATGATAATGGTGATATAATAGCCAAAATAATAATGATATGGATAATAATAATAGTAGTAGTTATAGTAATAATAATGATAATGATAATAATAACAATTATTATTATTAATACAATGATAATAAGAGTAATGATAATAATGATGATGATAAAGATAATATCAACAATGATAATAATAAAGTAATGATAACAATGCTAATGCTAATGGTAATCGTAGTGATGATAATAAACATAATGATAATGATAATAATATTTATAATGATAATGCAATAATAATAATGATAAAAAATGATAGTGATTAGGGCAATGATGATAATGATATTACTAATAATCATTACAGTGATGATGATGATGATAAAAGATAACAAAAATGATGATGCTAATGACAATGATAATGATATCAATAACAAAATCAGTGATAAGGATAATGATAATGGTGATATTGATGATAATGATGATAATAAGGAAAAGGATAAAGATAAGGATGATTATGATAATAGTAATAGTAATGCTAATAATCATCATAATCATGATTATGATAAACATGATAATACTGACAGTCATCATAGTGATAAGAATTATAGTAATGATAATAATGATATTAGTAATTTCAGTAATACAAAAAGTTAATCATAATACTGATGATAATGATGAGAGTAATAATGACAATGGTGAGAATATCAATGATAACAATGATTATTATCATTATAATAATTATGATAATCGGTATTGATGACTAATGATGATAATCATCATCATCATCATCATCATCATCATCATAATAATAGTGATAACAATGACGCCAAAAATTATAGTCACAATGGTATCAATAATTATAGTAATGATAGAGTCATTTAATAATGATGATAATGATAATGGTATTGGTGATATAATGACATTAAGGATAACAAAGATAAAAAGAGCAACAATAGTATTGATAGCAATAACAATGATGATAATGATAAAGATAATAATGATTATGAAGATGATAAGAATAATGATAATGATAATGATATTAATTATAAAATAACAGCAACAACAGCACTGGTAATAATACTAGCTAAGATAACAATGATAACGAGGATGATGATGATGATGAGGAGGAGGATGAGAATGAGGATAATTATAATGATAATAGTGATAATAATGATTAAAATGATGGTAATAACAATGTTATTGATGACAATTACAATAATTTCGAGAGTGATAATTATAAAAGCAATATTAATCTTGATTATAGTAGTGAAGTAGTAAAAATCTTAGACGATAATTATAAACTTGGGGCAAAGAAATTAACCCAGCGCTCTCTGAAATATGCGAACTCCGTATGCCGATGTAAACAAACAGACAATTCTTTTGAAGGTTTCATTTGGGTCTACTTTGATATCTGTTACTCTACCATTGGACACTGTATTATCTACAGGCATTGTGAAAACCGAGAAAATCCTGTTAACACAAGAGGAAGAGGAAGGAGATGTAAATTGATTAATGTTTTACACCGTTTAGAATCATAATAGTTGATTGACATCGTGTTCATTAGATGTTTCGTAATTACAGATACATATATTAATATTAGATTGGTAGTATATATACTAGTATTATTCAGTTAAGAGATCCTTAGGGATTCCTTGATAATTAATGTCTGTTTATGTAAATCCTGTTTTATATGCTAAAATTAATTTGTTCTTGTTGACCTTGGAGAGATAAGTCCTTATTGTAATTGGTTATCCAGAGAAATTCCATATGTTATAAATGTGAAAGAAAAGGATTACATGTCATTATTTTTTTTCAGATCAAAGGATCAATAGCCATGATGAAGACAATAAGGCTTAATTCATCTGTATTGAATAGGAGCTGGAGTTATATGTCTAGATGCAATGAAGTGTCATACTTATCTAGAAAAGGGCTTTCCTCATCTGCTACAAGAGGTTAGAGAACATTATACCTATTTGAAATATTATTTTGAGGTACTTAAGTATCCACATTTCATTTCCAATAGTAAAGGAATTTTAAATTTTCAGTAGATATCATAGATAAACCAAAACCTGGTTGATATGATAGTAATATTTCTCTGATGTGAAATAATTGTTAATATAATTTCATCTGGATATTTTGATTAAAAAAAAGTCAAAATATGGTAAATGTTCAGAGCAGGACTGCACAAAGATAGAGAAAAACTATAGAAATGGCCATAAAGAATGGATAAAACAATACTTTAAGGTATATAAAACAAGCAGCTTATTGTCTGTAAATCTATACTCATGTGGCTAAGTCTACTGATGCCATGTCCTCTCTATTTTGTGTTCCAGCAAAGTCAAATAAACCACCACCATGTATGTTCTAGCATGACAGAGCTGGTGAAACTCCCTGGAGATTTATCATCAAGTAAAGAACCAGGCTAAGCTTCTCTTAGGTTGAATAAGTGTAGTTTGGGTAGGTTTGCCAGCCTTTGCTGGAGCGCAAAGTGCAGAGGTCATGATATCACTTCATGCGGTTCTAATCTAAACAGTTTCCAAAAATGTTACTCATAATAATGATACTATTCTTTAGCGTTCTTCCTTATAGTCCTTATTTCTACTGAACAGAAAGAATCTCAAAAATCCCACAACATCCTGTGACCACAACCATCAAGGAGAAAGAACTCCCTCCCAAGACAAAAGTGGACCTAAAGTTAGTGCAACTTCTGGAGAAACTATCGCTTGTGGACTTTGCAAATAAGGAAGGTGTAGCTAGACTGGAAGATGCCATAAAGTAAGAATCTCATATTTAACAATCTGTTGAAAAACACTGAGAATGTTGGAGCATTTTGATTTACACTTTTTGTATGTTATGTTAACAGAAGTTTGCATTATATTAGGATATATGATATGAGTCATATTACAGGGTTGTGACCAAGTCTGTGTATATTGTCCTACTTTAAAATGACTTGCCTCTTTTGCTTACAGTTTAGCTGACGGTTTGAGTGTAGTTGATACTGAAGGTGTGGAACCTATGATCACCGTGCTGGAGGATAGGTTAGTGCAATAAAACTTAATATGATGAGTTGGCAAATAGATTAATTAAGATTTTTGTTTTAACTTGTATGATGGTTGAAATATAATGGTCATCTTGTAATGCAGTAGACCTGTTGGGTACCAATTCTCAATGAAAATCACTTATTAATCTCTGAAATTGCTATGATTGAGTCACCATATGAATATCTTAGCCCATCTTGAGTAATAGTCAAGATATGTGATCAAAATAGGTTTACCAGGCTTTTTCTGAGAATTGAACTGGAACTGGTACAACTAATAGAAAATAGTCAAAAGGAGAAGAAACATTATAGAATTATTTGTATTAGGAAAATTTTCATGCAAAAAATATCTTTAAGTGTATTTGAAAATGTAGCTGTATGAAATGTAACTATAGATAAAAATTATGAAAAAGGAGAAGAATACCAATAATAGCAGTGCTACAAAACTGGAAGGTTAAAAAAGAATTTTACCATTTAAAAATTGATTGTTTGTAATGTTTTACAGATACTTCCCTTTGGTCATTTTAGTCTAGATATTCTGATGATAAAAGGAAATTTTGGAATTGATTTTGCATAGCTGTCAGTTAATTAAAAAGTTTAGGAAGTTTATTGTATAATTCTTCCAAGACATGCCTC
>BOPN01002256.1:125173-126391 GCA_017312705.2 Penaeus japonicus | reverse complement strand
TATACATATATATATATATATATATATGTTTGTATGTCTGTATGTATAAGAGTCTCGAGGCAAATGGTATCGAGAGAAGAGGGGCGAAGGGGCGACTCGACTGCCAGCCAGAGACCGCATGAAAACACGTACAACGAAAGAGTTCGCCGGCGCGCGCTGAGACGTGCGAGTCCAATAAGGATCTAACCTGCATTTCCTCTCCAAGGTGTCCGACGTCTCAAGGAGGCCGCGGTAATGGAGACTCCCGCCCCTTCAGCCTCGATCGGCAGCGCTAATGACAAGCCCTTGGGAGGCTTATCCTTCCTCGCGGACGCCAAGGACACCGCGAACACTTCGGTGGAGGAGTCCTTACGCCAAGAGGCTTTACTCGGACCCATGGAAGTGGCAGCATATGTTGGCACTCAGCTGACGCTAATGCTGGGTGTGTGGGCGTCAGCGGGGGTCGTGATGCTGACCATTATGAACAGTTCCCACACCCGCGAGCAGTACATGTTCTGGTTTCTGATGAACCTGTCTGTCTCCACTACCATATCTGGGTGAGTGCGCGTGTTCAAAGGTGTTGCATGGCTCACGTAGCATGATGTTGCGCACTCGATGACTGTCCAGTAGCGCCATTCATTTTCAGGGATGAATCCTCGAAGAACCGAAGAAATCTTTGCATTTGTATATCAGACACTGACTTTAAAACATAGTCTGCATTCCGGTTCATTACCCAATATGATAGATACGTCAAAATCACATTAAAAAGGCCTTATATTGCATACTTGGTAATACTTATGATATGGTAATGAGAGAAAACAGTCTATAACTAATCTGCAGATGTGTTTCTATGGAAAGATGGGATAGGACGTATAGAAGGAAACCAAGATTTTAATGAAAATGAAAGTCGTTGTAAAATTTTATTACCCTATTCTTCATTTATTAAAAGTATTACGTCTGCAATAAGATTCGTTGGGTCATATTTTTCTATATTTCTATTTTTTTTAACAACAACACAAGACTTTATATACAATACATATGTGTTGACATCATATTTAGGCATTAGGAATTAGATATAGCTTATCGAAGACGTATAATTACTCATAAAAAATGATTCTTAAAAGAGTAAGTGATATTTTCTACTTAAAGTCACCATCAACTTCAAAATTGCCTTTTCCAATCATTAAATGAACGGGCACAGCTATCGAGAGGAGTATGTGGGTGATCATTTCCTTACAA
>BOPN01002256.1:77500-82500 GCA_017312705.2 Penaeus japonicus | reverse complement strand
GAGAGAACTTGGCGGGAAGGGGCCGGTGTTCAACTTCACTGTGTACATGTTCCGTAACGCGGGAGTGCAGCTGGATGCCTTCTATTGCACAGTGTTCGTTGGCGTTGCTCGCCTTGCAAGCACGTGTATATCTGCTTGCACTCTGGACCTGGTGGGTCGCAAGCACCTCCTTGTGGCGACGGCAGTGATCTGCGCCGCGTCGGAGGGCGTCGCCGGAGCCTTCCTCTTCCTGGAGGTGGAATGTGCAACATGGGTCCCGCTGGCATCCGTCATTGTCTTCGTGGTCGCCTATGGGTTAGGTATGGGACCCGTTCCTTGGACCTATCTCGGCGAACTCCTGCCAACACCCGTCCGGTCTCTGGGAGCTGCCTTGGTCACCTGTTGTTATTCCATAATTTTCTTTATTGTAAACTTTTTGTTTCTGGAAGTGCTCTCCTCCCTCGGTCTGGGACTGACGCTGCTCATATTCGGAGCAGCGAATCTGGCCGTCGCCATCATAGTCCTGTTCCACATTCCCGAGACCAAGGGTCGGACTTTGCAAGACCTGGAGAATGCTTTCGCGTCCGAGAATAAAGGCAAGGCATTGCGTCAACCAATCTCGACCGTCGCGGGAATAGTGGAGAATAAACAGACTCTTTCCAAGGACCAAAAATCGGCAGGCTAAGTAAAGGTTGAATTCTGAACATTTTGAACGGAGAAAAAAACAAAACTGTTGTTACAATTTTCATTATTTTATTATTATTATTTTTCAACATTAGTATTATGCCATCTTTATCATGAAAATGATTATTCTTGTGATTTTCATTATCATATTATTTTTTATCATTATCATTATAATCAGTATTACTATTATCATTATTATTATACTTTTCATTGATATAATCCTTATCATTAATATCATAAATTTTCACAATCAGTATTGTTACTGTAATCATAATTATCGTAATTATTCTCATTATTATGAATGCAATTATCTTTATTCCTGTTATCATGATCTCTGTTATTGCTACTTTGTTATTATCGTTATTTCCCTCATAATGAATATCAACTAAAATTAAAATAAAGATGACATCTATGACCATAATAATAATGACAACAGAAATTATATCATCACAAAGTCATTACCATTGCTATAATTAAAGCAATCAGCACGACTATTATCATCAGTATGATTATTATATTCACTGTTGTGCTAATTGTATGTATATTTTCATTACTCGAATGAACATATAATCAATACTGAACGATATATCTGTACGCGTGAGCTGCCTTACTATGACTGATGTTTTCTGAAATCTAATGGATTATTATATTATGAACCGAGTCTTTTTATTTGATTTTGCTGTGAAATTTGTTGTCTCACCATTTTGCATTGCGAACTTTACTACCTGTTTTTTTCGAGAGAGAAAATATTGATGTTATTGTTCCATTCATAAAAAAATAATGATAATAACATTAATAATACTAATACTACTAATGATAACAGTAGTAATAATAATTGTAACAATTATAATAACAATGGTTATGACAATTATGACAATAAGGATAATAACACTTATAACCACAATAGCAATAAGGATGCCAATGATAATAATGGTAGTAGTATTAATGATAATAATGATGATAATGATAACAACATAACCTTAATAAAAATGACATTGACAATATCAACACTAATGATGATAATAACACCGATAACTATTTTTGATATTGCTTGCATTATCACTATAGATACTACGAGTAGGTTTAACTGTAATTGCTATTATAGTTACTATCACTGTTGTTATAGTGAAACTAATTAATATGCCATTATGATTTCTGTAAAGGCTATCATTATGGTTGTTGCTATGTTTATTATCATTGTAATCATCAGTGAAGGAACTTTAAGAAGGAATAATAAAGACAGTTATTAATTCAATGACAACAGTAATAACAATTGTGACATGTGTAAGAAGGATATTATCAAACCCGGTATCATTGTTTCACACATGTCATTTCAGTTTCGTCATTACTATTACGAAGATAGCGATAATGGTAGCAATATCAACATTAAGCGGGAAGATAACGATGACGAAAGGTGTTGTTACTGGAGATTACGTTGCGAATCTCCCAGTCAGAGTATCCAATTTCCGTAACGTTTTTTTTTTTTTTTTGGTTACGTTTTTATATTCCATTGCTTATATTCATTCAGTTTTATCGCTTTCTATAAGTAACACGTTACAGCATTATACATGATTTTCTAGCCTTTTCAGTTGTTCTTCGTTCTATTAAGTAATTCTGGTTTACATGATTGTATTTCGTTGTCTTTTGATTAACCAATTTGCGATGAGAATATTGTCAATAAATAGAAAAGATCATACGGTCAAAAATGTGTATCACTTCACATTATTTATATATAATAGAATTAATATCATATAAGCGTCCTAAAGAAGCTCCTCCTTAAGTTGCCTTTTTTCTAGGAATGACAATGCATAATTGGTTGCACATCATCCTACTTTGGTATTTTTCGTCATGGTGTTGGAGGATGTCTAGAGGAGCCTGAAGTGCAGCGTGGGTGTTGTTGAGGATTGGCACCTCGCTCGTGAGCACCTCCCCGGTCAGATTGATTTTGACCGTGGATTGTTGGATGGCTGGCGATCAAGATAATGAGAGAGTCACGAAAATGATAATCATTCGTCTAATCTCACATACAGCCTTTGCCTTATTATTTTGGAGGCAGATAATGAGGCAGTGCAACCTCAATGCCGACTCCAGAGCTGGCTGAGGCAGCGGCGCGCCGTCACCTCCGTCACAGTGGCGCAAGGATCGACCAGGGTCACGCGAACACTTATGCGTACTTTTGAAAAAAAAAGAAAAGAAAAAAAAAGAAAAGAAAAAAGGCACATGCTTTGGTGATGTACTTTTCACAAAACAAACGAAAAAGGAAATCACATCCCAATAATAGAACTCCCTGACCAAAAACATTTTTCCCGCCAGATTTGAGTAGAAAACTACGACTTGGAGAGCTTTGATTTGAACCCGACCTATTTTCCAGTACATTCCATACAGATTCAACGCAGAGCTGCTGAAGTATAACTTTCAGGATTTTTCCAGAACATTTGAGAAGTATCTAAATGTTTCAAGAACTTTTTTATAACGTTCTGTCAACATAGATGGCAGTATAAATAAAGGGATCGTAACCTCAAGTTCAGTTTACTTTTTGTACCCGAAGTGGGTACATATTACGTTCTCGTTACTGGCTGAATTTACTACAAATGACATCAAGAGGTAGTGATCATCCAGCAGACACATTTTGATATACGTTTGTTGCAAATTAATCAAGACAAAAGAAAAAAAAATTCTCTGCTAAAATGTCGGCATGTCTGTCGGGTTCGGGCACCTCATGTCACCTGCGAACTCTAGGAAAGAACTCTAGAAAGTAAGTTTTTTATTTTTTTTATTTGATATATATTTTTTTTTACTTCTATCCCAGAATGTCTATATCAAATGAGCTTCAACAATCATGCATCAATTAGTATGTCATAAAGCAGTACTTTGACACAAAATCTAAACTTAACTTATGATTGATAATCATGGTATAAAAGAGTATTTTTCTTGAAATATAATTTTCCTTGTGGAACAATTATTGGACATTCTTTTCCTCGTACATGGGAAAAAACTATATTCTATAGCCATATTATTGTCGAGAATCCTGGCATCGCTGAAAGTGAGTCATGTTATTATTATTGATATCATTATTATCATACAAGTATCATTTCAATTATCTTTTATCAGTATGGAACAAAAATACAGACAGAGATATATCAATCAAGAGGCGGAATGACTACCTTGTCATTCCAGTCAACAGGAAGCGTTCTCTTTTGTCAATAATCTTTGAAGATTTAAAAAAATATGATATCAGTTATATGAGTGCTGAATAAGATGCAGATTTTGAATAAAATCAATTGAAATGTAGTGTCTTTTTTCTTAATTTTCTTATTTCTGCATCCATGACGTTAATATCGATCACCAAATTATCTCCAATGACTAGCACTCTAGCGGAACATATCGGTCCGCGACGTTTTTGGCCATCCTGTTGCCGGGTCTCGCAGGCGTTCGGTCCGTATCTGTCGGCCCTGCACCTCGGCAGTGCTCTTCTTGCGACCATTGCTGCGCTGGTATTCACAGGGGTGAATCCGCTGATTGGCAGGCCTAGTTTCTCTTTTTTCTGGAAAATTTCCAGAGGTGGCGACTAATCTGCCAGCGGCTACTGCTGTTTACACTGCTCCTTTCCTGCCCGTGGCATTAATGCTACGGCTTGGAACCAAGGTCTGTCAGTCGGGTTTCAAGAAACTGAAGAGTGGGATCAGGAATGATATTGATTTTAGATATCTACTTTTGCGATTTAGTAAGATCAAACGTGAGACACCCAAGTGACAGAATATATTTCCAGGCATACAAATATCCCCTGTCCGCTATCGCCATATAAGTTGGCGAGAAAGATCAACATGTGTATGTAAAAAACAGTGTTCTTTTATTATTTTAGATAAAGGAGCTTCGAAAAAACATGTCAGTTCAGTTGCATCGATGCTTATCTGTTCATGCTGAGAGAGTTCGTGGGAGGGCCGTCGGTCAGGCACGCCATAGACATGTTCTGTGAGGCGCATGTAGCTGGATGCCTTCTGTTGCAAAGTGTTCGTTGGTGTTGCTCGCCCTGCAGGCATGTGCATGTCTGCTTGCACTCTCTACCTAATTCGCCGCGAACTACTTGTGGCGACGGCAGAGCCTTGCGCTGTGGCGAAGAGCGTTGCTGGAGCCTTCCTCGTCCTGCAGGAGGAGGGGGCTGCATGGGCGCTCTGGCGGCTGTGATAGTGTCCGCGATCGGTCATG
This sequence comes from Penaeus japonicus, assembly GCA_017312705.2. Lineage (NCBI taxonomy): Eukaryota > Metazoa > Arthropoda > Malacostraca > Decapoda > Penaeidae > Penaeus > Penaeus japonicus. The sequence goes on along the minus strand of BOPN01002256.1, from coordinate 77,631 downwards.
GATTAGATCCCGGACCCATTCCATGCATCCATCTCGGCGAACTTCCACCGACACCCACCAGGCCTGGGGAGCTGCAAGGACCACATTTGGTTGTTTTATTATGTACTTAGATTTATTATTTCTGATGATGT
>BOPN01002256.1:37500-45000 GCA_017312705.2 Penaeus japonicus | reverse complement strand
TTCAAGACCAGTAAAATCTTAATGTGCATTTAATTTAATGAATGTGTTGGAGATTGGCGCATGATGTATATTATTATTAAAATTTGACACGCGTACATTCAAGTTCTTTAACCCATTCCCGCCAGGACTGTTTCGTCTTTTATGGCTTCAATGCTGGGGCTCTCGAACGCATAGGCCTAAATCAATTATATCATTGACGACGTATGTCGGCACCCGGCGCTATCATATTACATAATCGCCGTCTGTGGCCGGCAGCCGGCGGTATTGGGTTGACAGAGGAGATTGTATAGATTCATGGTTTCGTGAATATATCAAATGAAGGAAGTGTTGGAATAAATATGGCGACTTGAACAAGTTACTGATATGATGCACACTTTCCTATCCAGAAATTAAAAATATTATTAAGTGCCATTAGGCTTTAATAACTAATCCATAAAGTATTAGGAAAAGGAAGACTATTACACATGATTACACATAAAACAGCTATCAGTAAGAAATAACTGTGAGACCAGCACATACAAAGTACTGAGAATACTTTTAAAAAGTGTCAAAAATATGCACTTAAAACTTCAAAACCTCGAAAATAAAAATCTATGAAAATCTCAACATGACTACTTTCGAAAATGATGGCTCTCGTATTACAGCTTACAGAAGTTACATACTTTCAGTAGATTTAAACCCATACAGGCTTATAAACCGTTGAAGTTTACATTCTTGTTAGAAAACTAGGTATTTCTGAAGACTTTAAATGGATAGTATGTGATTATCACAATAATGCTGCATATACTCATCTATAAGTGAAGGTCTTCTATGAGTTTCATTCCTCTTTTCCAGGCAAGGAAACGTCTCTTTTTATCAAGAATTTCTGCTTTATAATGAAATTGCCAGAAAAGCTGCAAATATACTTAAATCCACATAACGATCACTGGGAGAACGTGAAAGAAATTTCGCAACAGATTCCACAGATTACCATTGACATCCACTGTTGATTACCATATTTGGAGAAAAAAAACTAGTGAGAAAAATCTTTTATGTCTTTATTTGCTACACCTAACATCATGAATCCTATATACTGTGATTACCAACTATATAAGAACAGATATCTATGACAAAATATTTTGTCAGATTGCATTGTTAATCAAGGAATAATTGCATTGATATTTGAGGCACCTAGTGAGAACATCTGGAATCTGGCTTAGTTAAACCACTCAATTAACGAGGGAAAATAACTATTACAAACAGCTGCAAGTTATACTTTCTTGCATTTACCTTTTTCTTAAGTAGGTATTAAAGCGAGCTTAAGCCAAATCCCACATTTTGAGACAACCACAACCATAGAAGGATGTTGGCTCGGATTCTTCTGGCACCACGGATTTAACAAGGTCAGCACTTCTTCAGTGTCTCAGCTAAGGAACTTTCCACATTAATAACAACAACAATAATAATAATAATAGTAGCAGTAGTAGTATTGATAACACTAATAATTATAATAGTAACAAAAAGATTAAAAAAAAATAATAATAACGTGTGATAAAGACCTCTGAGTTGTAAGAATGTGGTTGTCTCTTAAACAATTCTCATACAAAACACATTTCTGTGTTTCCAAATTACTTTAATTGTGATATTTACACGAATTGCTATTTGAAAACATAAAAGTTCTCTTCTGACTAATCATCCTGGTTATTACATCATTACATCATGACAAAAAGTCATCATTGTCTAAAAGGAAAAAGTAGAGAAAAAAATACAAATCAAAAATCAAATGCTTAATATGGATCACTTTTTATATACTTTATGCTATAAAACCCACTCTGAATTTAATTTCTGAATAAAATTATTTCTTTTCAAGCATGTGTCTGCCCTACTGCACTGCTACTTCCCTTGTGCCAAATTGTGAATTTTACTTCTATGAATTCATCCAATGGCAAGAGGAGATTACATAACAGGAGGTGTAAGCAACCTGATCCAATGAAACCCTAAAAAGCAAACAGTAGCAGTCTTTAAACTATTAGCTTTTCTGAACAGTCTGCATTAGTACCAATGAACGAAAACTACATTCATCATGTCTTTTGAGATACAAATCTGACATTGCACTTGATATGCACTGCTCTCACTGAGGATCTGAGCAATAAGAACTGGATCGAAGGCTCTTTTCATGAATGGTTTCTCTACATCTTAAATTTCCCCCTTTTTTAACAGATCATTTCCGTTGTTGCTCTTCAGAATCAATATATGGGGAAGAGGGGAGGGGGGGGGGGGAGAGAGAGAATCTGGTGTTCTTGCAACTAAAATCAGGATATGCGATATTGTGTGACAAAACAGCAGACTATTTCAAATATTGCATTCTGTATAAGTAAATAAAACATTGTAAGAACATAACAAACAACTTTTGTGAACAACTAATTACTTAAAAATATGCTTCAATTTAAGAGAGAAAACAAATATATGTTTAAAAGAGCAAGAAAAAATCAAAATAAAAACATTACCTTAACCAAAATTTACACCACTAGAATATGTTTGCATTGATTATTCACGGCACAAGAGAAAAAAAACTTGTGTCATAATAATATTAAAATACCAGTTAAAAAGCTAACAGAAAAAATACATGTATATACATGCATATATACATATACACCAAAAATATAATATACTATAATCATATATATATATATATATATATATATATATATATATATATATATATATATATATACATATACACACACACATACACACAAGTTTTATGTACATATCTGTAAGTATAAGTATGTGTATATGTGCATGTATCTATACATGTAAATATACACCTGCATGTACATGTATGTATGTGCATGTATATGTACATGTATATACCTATACCTGTGCATATAAATATATACATTTACAGTATATCAAAATATATATCTATACATGCATATATTCACATGTACATATTCAAATACATAAAGAAATTAAAAAATAAAAGCAGAATTTTAGTGTACTTCCAATTGCTTTCAAAAGACCCATCACAACGCTCACTACAGATAAACTACAGAAAACACTAACCTTTTTTTTCTTTTTGAATGTTATTTTATACGAGAACAAAATTTGGTTTTCATAAATCATGAATCTTAAGGATCATTGTACATTACATTGGACCATCACAAGTTATGAATGAATGATCATTCACTCATAACTATGTGGATTAACATTATGTTTGCTTTTTTTAGCTTTCAGTCTCTAAAAATATACCTCTATGTGAACTTACTGCCAGCTGTCATTCATACTTTGAATGCAAAATACGAAAGATATCTAATACCACCTGTTTCTTCAATAACAAGAACAATATCAAAATAAAAGTGAAATTTCCTGTGTATGCACATACTTAAATTTATTCCCTGACTGTACTTTTTTTGAACACACTACTTGTAATGAGATAACCTTGTAACAATAACCCAGATTATTAAAGAATAACAACCTGTTCATCTGGAAACTTGTGCAAACAATCAAACCAGAGATTCTTCCTATAAAAACAATCATATACATTCTACATCATAACCAAAGGTTACACGTCCAGAGAATAGTTCAAGCTAATTCAAGCATATATGGCAAGCTGCCAAAAGTGCACACCTGGATTGTACAATGAATCATGACTTGTGGGTATAGGTAATTGTTCAATTACTGTTCAAAAGAAAAGACCACAAAAAACAAAAAGCTTCATTACTCATTAATCCTGTCTGTACAGTTCTCTTAGAAGAAGTAGCCGTAGTTATGGTATCTAAAAATAAATCTATGATATATATGTAAATTATTGCCATTGGTTAAAAAAAATAAAAATCTGTCAACATAAGCAAGAATGGCATTGAAAATTTAAAATCCACATTCTTTCCTACTAAATAAAGTATCAATATGAATTCTTGTCAACTAAGTCATAGTTGAAACTTCTTTGCTTGCTTGTGTTGACATGCAATTCTTTCCAATAATACAAATAAAACTTCAACTGCATAAAATAAAATAAAATCTCTAACTGCATATATTGTAAAATAACATTTCAACTAAAATGATTATCTGAAATGTTTTTAAGTCTTTCTTTATAGCAGCTTGGCATACATTTCAATTATTATGAACAGTCCTTTACAATATATAAGTAAATCTTAGCCTTTACTTCTTCTGCGAAGACTCAAACAGATTCTTCATATCCAGAAGAGCCTTCTCAATCTGCCGAGCAAACCTTTTGGAATCCTAGAAGAAAAAAAGAAAGAAAAAAAAGTTAATAATTAATAACACACTTTCATTCATCAGCAACGAAGGGTTATTCATAAAATCACGGGTAGTAGCATACAAATAAATGAGGGAAACTGAATATCACCCTTCCCCTCATCCATCTTACTAAACAATCATACTTGGAAATTGAGTGCATTGTTACTTACTGTCACAGGAGAGCTCTTCTTGCTTGAAATGTGGAAGAACAGAGTGTCTTCACCAGCAATGATATAGGAGACGCCATAACCATCATCAGCAACGGGTCCGAAGCCACCACCAGCACTGATACAGTCGGGGTTCTTCGTCAGATCCATTCTGTTGGTTTGGCCATGGGGAGTCTGGGAGGTGCTGAGACGCCAAGGCTCAGATAACACCTCCTGCAATGATTAAGAGGCTTTAGTATACAAAGGGCACTTCACTCAAGGAATGGTAATGTCTGATGCTTTCATGGTATATTAATCTTCGAGAAGTTCTATAACTTTCTATATGTAGTATACTGATCATAGAAAAATCCTAAATCATAACCTTTCATGGGTTTATATATCTTATATATTAGGTTATGATAGTCTTGCTTTCTCTTAACCCACTCACGACGGGGGCATTCCAGCCTTTCATGTTACAATGCCGGGGCTCTTGAATGCATAGGCCTAAATCAGTTAAATAAATGACGCCGTATGGCGTCCCCAGCAAACGGGCCTAGAATGCGAGGTACAGTAGTGTACCACCCGTCCAGAGAGGGTTAACCCATTGCAGACGGGGATAAATTTGCTTACCCAGCCTCCAGGATAGGTTTTATTTTAAAGAGAGACTGTTTGAAGCATTATAATTTGAATCTTCCCATTCTCTTTCAGTCATTTATTGTAAAACTAGAGCAGTTTTTGTGTTTTATTTTTTTGTGTATTTTATTGAGTTTAGAGACTTATATGTGCCATATGACAGGCTCTACCAGTGCTGCAGTAGACAAAAATTGTAGTATATTATCCATATTAGCTCATTATTTTCTTTATACTCAGTGTGATAGAAGTATTACTGTTTTATGGGAGGACAAAAGGCAACTTTATTTTTTCATATTTTTGTGCGGTCATGAATGAATACGAAACATATAACCACCTACAATAAAGATAACAAGAAGAGGTAGGGAATAGGAATGAAACCTGTGCTTGTGACTGAGTGCCACAGTGAAAGGCATCCATATTGGCACAGGAGTACGTTTTAGACACTGGGTATGGATTGAGTCACCTTCCTCTTCCCGTTCTGCCTGCACATCCTTCATCGACGGTACTTTTGAGCAAGAGTTCGTCAACTTAGTGTGTGTCATCGCTCTATAAAGATAGTGCTTGCTAGAGACCGTAGATGGGTGCCACTCAAGGCTCTCTCTCCTGCTGGTGCTAGGAAAAAGTGGTGCCATCTAGGTTTTGGATGTTAAGCTAGCACGATATTACGGTAATTATAGTAATTATGACTGCAGTAACCATCATCACTCATTCCTTTTTCATAGCAAAATAAAATAGCACAGTGATCCAAAATCCCCGAACGTCATGTACGTCACGACGCCCGTCATCAGGCCAAAGTTCTTATGTCATGTATGTCATGACATCTGTCCGCAGTGGGTTAACCCATCCACGACAGGGGCATTCTAACCTTGAATGTCACAATGCCGGGGCGTTCGAATTATTAGGCCTAAATCAATTGAATGGCTGGCACAATACTACCACCCAGCCACTGGGCTTTTGAATGCGCGGTACAGTACTGTACCACCCGTCTAAAGAGGGTTAATTAGTTGCACATCTGTATGACATCCATATTCATATCTTAGGTCTATCAATAATTACAATTCTAAAAATCACAATACGAAACTCCATAGAAGCCACTCACATTAAGGAAGGGACTGTCCACTTCAAGGTACTTTGAGATGACATAAAGGCAGAAAAGGTGACGGTCAATGCCCTTTCCACACATGGCATCTTGATAACCTCTCTGGTGTTGAGTGCAGGCTTTACGTAGCAGAGTAACGCAATCTTCAGTCTTGAAAGTAATGCATAATGAAGTTAGATTATCATCAAAACTTGAAAACCATGATCAACTCCAGATTAATAAATAATGTACATAAAATTCATTACTTATGTTTACATAAACTTTTCCCCTTTTTTTAAAATGTGGTGATGCAACTAATACCATCCAAAGAAACAATTCTTGTTGCACACCGTACAAGCTACAAAAGCCCTTAGAGGTAGAGTAGTAAACTAACCGAGGAGGACTTGTCTTCCATGGCCTTGACCCAGGCAGCTGACTCTATTGTGCAAGGTCTCACAGTCTCAGTTCTTCCATCCCTGAACAGTCTGGTCATACTGGCTTCATATGTCAAGTTGAACTTCCCAGCATCCTTGAGGAAAAACAAAGTCAGTCAAAAATTAAGTACAAAAATAATTAACATGCAAGCAAGCAAATCTACAACCAAAGTAATTCACTATAAAAATTATATAGCCTTGATTGATATCATCATCAAGCATTGAACATCAAACCTAACGGTCTTCAAAATGTTATGGGATCAAGAGAATACCCTGAAGTATGCCAGCTGTAGAGCCATCTGGATGAATGCATCTGGGGAGAGGCGGCACTTCTTCATAAGTCCCTTGCCATAAAGTGTATGCATGTAGAGCCTCAAGTCCACATCATTCAAGAGAGCTTCAGCAACCTAATTAAGAAAAAGGGGAAAAAGAGATAAATAGTAAAATTATCCATAAGTGTAGAAATTTACTTCTGATCCACTCATAGGATAAGATAAAAGGAGATTCTTACATCCTACCTACTATATTACAATCTTGTATTTCCTAAACAGACTTTATCATCATTCTCATCCTTTCAATTAATATCAATATTATTATTTGCATTATAACTATAATTCACAAAACTATTACTATCATCATTGCCATCATTATAATTATGGATATTATAACTATCACCGACTCACCTTAAAGGAGTTATCAACCACTTGAATACATTCAGGATTAAGTTCCCACTTCAAGCGTGTGGGGACGGGCGGGTCGCAGGTCAGCTTGCCAGTGCAGTTGCCATCACTGTCGTATCTTTTAGGAAGCATACCATGAATTAATACTATGGAAATGGTGGTTTGACTGAGCTTCATGTCTCAAAAAAGTTTAATTCAAATCATATGAGAACTTTTTATTTTGAGAATTTGGGACTTCTTGTTTAAAACTACTGAAGCTGAGCTGTACAGAAGCACTCAGTGCATAAATT